>FIZT01042275.1:0-16482 GCA_900065295.1 Paracoccus marginatus
GTAAAACCGGCCAATCAAAGGAACACACTCAGCGCTCCTCGGCGTGGTTCTATATAGCGTCCTGTGTGCCGGACTCGTTTGTTGGGGGTCCTTCGTCCGCGATGCCCGACCTGCCGACCTTACCAGTCCGCCACTGATATTCTGCAACTTACTCTCGAGTCAAAGATCCCAGAAGATGATTTTTTTCGAATAAGTTGAGTGGAAATTCGCAATTATAACTACCTCACTACGATCGTAAGTTCATAAGGAATAACAACGCGATTATAACGCTTTTTAAAATCCTCGGTACGTTCATTACTTTATTTTCACTAAAAAAAATTTGAATGAGATGATAACACGAGAGAATTCATAACGCTACGAGTATTTTTTTACCAGTGTGCCTACGCTCAACTTTCAAGTTCAACACTGATTTTTGATTTTTCCAAGATTTTCCTTTAGTCGTTTTTTGATTTTGAATTACATTACTACATTATAAATAATAAAATAATGAAGAAATCAATTTATCGAGATTCGAGAACAATAATTCTTTATTTTTATTCGTATTACACTACAGAGTACCAAATATATCAACTACCTAGATTAAATTCATAAATAATTTTTTCAAAAGAATACATCATTGAAAATTTTTTCAAACGCACAAATACATAAAATCATTAACTATTCAAATGTGGTATTTGTAACAAATTCAAAAGGTAAGAAATTTTTATATTCGAACGAATAAGAAGAAACAACAAGAAAATTGAAAATTCATCGAAGAATCGGCAAGCAAAGTGGCAAAATTTCAATTTCCAGGCTGGAAACAAAAAATGCAAAAATATACCCTTTCTTGAAGTGGAACTTGATAATTTTTTTAGCCATTTCCAAAAAGCTCAGAACGAACTCAACTTGCGCACAAGTGTCAGGTAGTTCACAATAGACAAAATGATACAAATAAACATTATTGACGCCGCGGTAAATAAAAAAAGGTGCTTAAAAATTAATTTGCAACTAACGTTTAGAAAAAAAAAAAAGGTGGATAAAATGCTCCATTATAAAAAGAAAGTAAGACTAGAATGGGTTTCTGAAAAAAATAAATAATAAAATAAAAATGGAAAATAAAACTTAAAAAATAATAATGCACTCGTCTATCACATTGCAAACTCAACAGAAAAAATGATAAAAAATCATACTCGTGACTAGAAAATGATACGAAAAATAATAAATTAATAAGCGAAACGAAAAATAATACACGTGCGTACAGGTAAACGAACAACATAGGGACTAGAATCAATCTTGGATTTAAAATCAATAAAACCTAGTAGTTACGAATACCAAATACATCCATTTATAAAACATAAAAAATTAAACAGAAAAAACCTCCAAAAAAAGCTTATTTTACGAAAATAATTCTCAAAAGCTGAGTGAGTCTGAGTAAATACCCCGACTAGATGAATTTTTTCAAAATTTTCATTCAACTACAAACAATACGAAAAATTACGAATAAAATCAACAACGAAAAATAAAAATAGCACACTAATTACATCAAGAATATTTACACGTATTTTTAAATAAATTTCAAAAACAACGTCGAATTGATTCTGAAAGTCGAAAAATCTCATTACATAATTCCTCATCACTCGACCACTTTTATAAAGCCTTTAAAATTTGAAAATAAAATCAACAAATTCGTAGGTAGGTAGCCAAAATATTGGGGAAAAAATTCAATTATTACTAAAAAAAAAAACAAGTGACTAGAAAACAAATGAATTGGGGTGCACTTTACGTGAAAAATTGTGAAAAAATTGCTCTAATTCTCCTCCGAAACGAGTGGCGAAAATAGGGAAGATCGAAGAACCGACGACTGGGAGCTGATCGACGACGACCGTCTCTTCGTAGCTGTCCAACTTTTTCGCGAATTTCTTGACATGGGCGAGATGGATGGCGACGACGAGCCCGAAGAACATTCCGCTGCCGAATCTGAATTCCACGATCTATCGTACGGTACAGGTCGTTTTCTAGCGCTGAAATTATCCAAAATTAATGTTAATGCTATTTATAATGCGAAACGCGAACGATAGATTAAGTAAACCCTTTTTAATAGCTCGACTACTATTAATACTTTAGTATTAACCCGAAACCGTTATCGATAATCAGTTTAATAACCAGTCACCGTTAAAATTATCCGACGTGTTTATCTATTACAAGCGTTAGCTGTTTTAACCGTTAAGAGAAAACAATAAATTATAGAAAAAATATCCCGAAAGGTTTTTTCGTAAAAATAATTCTTAATCTAAGGTTAATTTATACCAACAAACCTGTCTCGTTACGAAAAAAAACACCTGTTAGTAATTTCATCGAATTTCTAAACGAGGCGAAATATGTATTACGTGCAAAATCAAAACATAAGCTTTGGGAAATAAATCATTAAGCTACAGGTTAACTACGTACGATAAATATCATGCCAAAAAAAAAAAAAAAGGCTATGAACTTACTTCGCTTCAGTGAAATTGTTCTTCAAATTCACGATAACTAAGTATTTACAGTGGGAGGAAAAAAAAAGGGGAATCCGATACAAATAAATTAATTTCTTTATTCGAAAAATCCTACATCTTAAATCTCTGTTCAATTAGAAGGAATAAAATTTTAAAACGAGCTCGCAAGTTGATACATTCAGCAAAGAAGTATTCTTTTGAAATGCATCCACGTACCGATAATAATAAATTAAAAAAAGAAAAAAAAATAGACAAAACATACAAGTATTCAACTTACGAATTAGCGAATAATAAATAATTATTATTTATACAATAATAATTAAGACTACGAAATAGTCTAGATAAAAAAATATACGTGATCATGCGTAACTGCGTAAGTTTGCGATTCGTACATAGTACGAAAATACTTCACCGACGATAACCCGATGATGCCGACGAACTACTTGAGGGGGACGACGACGACGATGAACTGGACGAAGATGAATATTTTCTCGAGCGTTTTCTACTGTAAAATAAAGCAATAAAAATATCTACGAAGCGGAAATAAAAATAAAAGCAAAATAGGGAAACGAAAAATGATAAAATTTCAACAAAAAAAAAATCTATGGCGCAAAATAAATCACTCTTCGACTGAAATACGCTGTGTAGCTAAATTTTCAAAAAAATTGAATAAAAAAATAAATAAAAAAATATATACACAATGTTGCTACAAACAAACTGCATTCTTACGTAATTTCTTTCGACGATATTGGAAAAAAAAATATATTCCTGCGGTGATTATGGGTCAAGTACTAAACCGCTACGATATGTTGGTGATTACCAGTGCGTATATGGGCGGGGGGGGGCAAATATGCATGAGGACCATTACCTTGTAATTCGTCTCCTTTCTAAAAAACTCGGCGATCCTTTACGTCTCGGTATGGAAAACGACCTGGATCTGGTGGCACGACTCGCGTAGCTTTCTGAACCACTTTCGCTGTCTGACGGGCTGCGAGATTTCTTGTGTCTTTTTCGAGTCCTGCTATCGGATCTGGAACGTGATCGACTCGAATCGGACGAGCTGTACGATCTGGACTTGTACGATTCGTTGGAACCGGACCGAGACCGATGGCTTCGGCGAGAGCTGTGACTATCGTCTGAATCGCTACTCGTGGATGACGAGCTGCTCGATGCGGAACTAAAATGAAAATCACCCGACGATTAGTCGTAGATATACGTAACGAGTGGGCGAACCACGCAGAGTGATGAGAATTTAGCTCACCTTAGACTAGAATCTGATGACGACGAACTATCGCTTTCTGACGAGCTCGAACTGGATCGTTTTTTACGTCTTACTTTGGCTATGAGGGTTCTGAGTACAGCTGCCGTCGTTCTATCGATGACAATATCGCCGGAGCGAGATTTAGCTTTTTCGTTTCCGTTGACGATGCTCGATTTATCATCGGTAGCCTGACTGTTGCTGGTGTTTTCGCCGGTCGAACTTTTGATGATTTCTTTTTTCACATCTTCTTCTTTAATTGAAACTTGATCGACGGTGACGGGTGCGACGACAGCTTCGGCTACCGCAGCTGTTTTAGACTGAGCCGGCGTTATCGGCGGCACCGGAAGTGGAGCCGGGGCTTCGTCCGGAGGTAGTGGAACGTCATTCAACGATACAGGTAACATATGGGTAACGGAGCTACTTGATTTATCGACGGTGGCGACGGCCGGAGATGATTTCTTAGGCGACGACGACGATCTTTTATCCGCATCTTTCATCGATTTCAATTTATTAAGAATTTCCCTCTCTTTTTTATACCGATCTTCTTTCGATTTATTCGTCGATTCGGTCTCGGCTGCTGGTTGAGTCGTCGTACTCGACGATGACTGTTTATCGCCGCCTCTCGACGATGTTTTCTTATCGCCCAAAATGTCCGAATACCTGTCCGGGTATTTTTCCATCGGCGAGTAACTCAGCGACGAGGACGAACTATCCTCTCGAGTAATTTTATCACTTTTAATTACGCCGTTGTCGCTTCTTCGCGGAGTAGATTTCGTACTACCCGAGTTATCGAGGCTGGTGCCGGCGCCGGCGTTCGTGTTGGTTTCGGGTCGTTTGTTTTGTTCTTCTGCGGAGGTTGATTTCCGGCTAGCTGATCCGAGTTCTTTGATTTTACCGTATTTGTCGAAAGGTTTGGATTTCGAATCGTCCACCTTCGTAGCGATGCAGCTGTCTTCTTCGCTGGAGCTTTCCGCCGAGTACCTTATGCTGAGTTTATCTTCTAATCTGACCGGTTTCTTGGCTGCTTTGTTATTGCTGCGTTGATTACTCTCGGATGAATATTGTTTAGATTTTTTATCGCTATCGGTGGCGCGATCGTCTAATTTATCTTTTTTGTGACGAGCGTCTTTTGCGGAATATTTCGATGATCTGTCGACGCCTCCTTCGTCGCTGCTAATCGACCGCCTTCTCGACTTCTCTTTTACTTCGGCAGTCTTTTTGGACGAAGCGGAAACCGAAGATTTTACTTTGGTGGCCTTCGGCGAATACGACCTGCGGCCACTTTCGCTGGAAGAATCTCGATTACGACGTTTTCTGTCCGTGTACGAGTCGACAGAAGGAGAACGACGTCTTTTGGCGGGCGGCGATCTGCGCGCAGGTTCCGGAGACGGATCTCTCGACAGACTGTGGCGACTTTTTTGGCGTCTGTGAGGAGACTTCTTTCTCGCGTCGCCGTTTTCTTTGTCGTGACGACGATTCTCGTAGACGGGAGAACCGCGTCGTTTTCGAGATCGGCTCTCTTCTGGCGAAGTGTCTTTTTCGTAACGTCGTTTTTCGGCTGCTGGAGAATCGTATCGTTTACGAGATCGAATCTCTTCTGGCGAAGTGTCTTTTTCATATCGTCGTTTATCGGCTGCTGGAGAATCGTATCGTTTACGAGATCGACTCTCCTCCGGCGAAGTATCTTTTTCATAACGTCGCTTTTCCGCAGCCGGAGAACCGCGGCGTTTACGAGATCGACTGTCTTCTGGCGAAATATCTTTGTCGTAGCGTCGTTTTTCGGCCGCTGGAGAATCGTATCGTTTACGAGCCGTCCTGCTGTCTTCTGGCGAAATATCTTTGTCATAACGTCGATGATTTTCGGCAGCCGGAGAACCGCGTCGTTTACGAGATCGACTGTCTTCCGGCGAAGTATCTCTCTCATAACGTCTATTTTCGGCCGGTGAACCGTGTCGTTTACGAGCCGCCCTGCTGTCGTCTGCGTAACGTCGATTTTCATTATCAGCAGAACCGTGTCGTTTGCGAGCAGCTGCGGTATCTTCGGGCGACGAACGTCGCTTTTCTACGCTCGGCGACCGGTTGCGTTTACGAGATCTACTCTCGCTCGGCGAACCATCCCTGTCTTTGCGTCGATCGTCGAAACTCGGCGACCGGCGTCGTTTACGAGACCGACTCTCCGCCGGAGAAGCATCTTTATCGTTGCGTCGACCATCGAAGCTCGGAGAACGGTGACGTTTGCGGGATCGGCTCTCTTCGGGCGAAGCATCGCGTTTACTTCGACGATACGAAGCTTCCTCCGGCGACGCGTCTTTTCGTTTGGCGCGTTTTTTATCCGTATCCTCTTTAGCGCGGTGTTTACTCTTGGACGACGTGTCTTTGTCGCGTTTCGACTCCGAACCGGATTCTTCTTTTTTCTTCTTTTTTGATTTGTGCGCTTCTTCGGAAGGTGATCGGTCGTTTCGCTCTTTTTTACTCTTTTTCGACTTGGAACGGCTGGGCGACGAGTCTTGTTTGCTCTTTTTCTTGTCGTGTTTCGACGAAGATGAAGAGGATTTCTTGCCGTGTTTTTCGTCTTTCGATACCGATGTGCTTCGTGATCTGCGCAAAGTAACAACAATACGCAGTTTTCTATTAGTATTTCGAATAGCAACGGCGTAAAGAATATGGGTACAGAGAGTAATGGTGCAGATTCTAGGCGATTTTTTCGATATCCGCGGATTTTTTTGTATAGTTCGTAAGCTCGAAATTTGAAATTATTATTTTTATCGTTTTTCAACGTTTTGTATTTTGTTTCTTTTCGAAAATAAATTTTTTAAAGATTTATTTCGCGAGTAGTACTGACTACTGAGTAACAGGAGATGATCACAGAAAAATTCCCGGATTGAAAAAAATTCAAAGTCAAGTTCTTGGGGGAAAAAAGAAAAAAACTACAAAAAAAAAAAAATAAAAATTCGGAAGGTGAAAAAAATTTGAATTTTTTTTTTTTTTTTTAAATTGAATCTCAGTAAAATATAACACGATCATACAAGTAGATTAGAAAAAAAAATTACCAAACCAAATCCGCTTGAAAATCCTGTAAAATGAACACATAAAACGACCCAACGTACGTAAAACAGAAATAAAAATTGAAAAAGAAAACATCAACAACAAATTACGAAACATCCTTGCACATAATTACGAAACATTTTGTCAACCAAGTTCGACTAGGATGTACATTATTCTAAAAAGGTTGGTTTACACTTACCACAGATTAAATCCGAACAAATGTACTACTAGAAACAGAAACGATTGATGAATCGATCAGATAGATATACATTTTTATCGATGTTTCTTTCATGTAACTTTTTTTTTTTTTTTTTTTTCGTTTCGATACATCACAAAAAAATAGGGAGAAAAAAAAAGAAAAATTGGAACACGAAGTCGTTTTGTTTAGATATTACGAATGGAAAAAATGGTCATCGTTCGCATTTTCTTTCTTTTAATTAGTTTAGTTTTCAAATACGCAACCTACTGTTTGAATTAACACGTTGGGATAATGAATGAGACGAAAATTTATACCTCTTTTTATGCTTCTTTTTCTTTTTCTTCTTCACTTCGTCCGAGCCTGATGACGATTTTCTGTAATAAAACGACCACTGAGATCAGTAAACGAGCTATAGATCGAATTCCGGCCAAACTGATAAATATTCACCTGCTGTGTTTTTTGGATTTAGGCGAAGGTGCGGCTTCTTCTTGAGGTTGTTCTGGTTCGACGACTTCGCTCGGTGGAGGTGATGGTATAAGGGCGTACTTTTTAGTCGCTTCTAGAGCCGCTCTGGCTGCAGCTTCCTTAGCTTGTCTTTCCGGATCGAAGCTGCTGCCTTCGACGAAATATTCCGATATACCGAATGCCTGCCTTAGTTTCTCATTTTTACGTTGCTGAGCTTCGGCTATCTCGTGGGTCTCTTTGACTCTGGAATCAAAAAAATGCGAAAAAAATTAATTCATTTTCTACGAAGAAATTGATAATAGATTATTTTTAATTTAAATCTTCCTGCGCACTCACCGAACCAAAGACTTGACAGTGGGTTGTTTAACGTTCGTTTCATTCGAACCGTTCACAAAGCACATTTTAAAATTAGTCAAGGGAAGGGAGTCGATACCGGTAGGAAGTAGGATATGAGAATTGGCCACGTATTGTTGGCAATTACAACAGATTACCGTTTGGTTACAGAAATTATACGGACGTATTTGCTGGACACGACGTTTTCGTCGCTTTTTTTTCTTTTTCCTGACCACTTGTCCGGATTTGGTGACCGGAGCTTTGGCAACGATACGATTCGTATTGCTAATATCGAGCCTCAAAGGCGGATTTTGACGATCTGTACCGTGAATTGTGTTCACGGAAGACATAGCTTTATGGAGGATTCGTCGAAACCCTAAGGTATCCGAGTACTTGGAGGTATCTTGCGCGTGACGCATTTTCAACTTAAATATAAATATGGAAGACTAAGACTTATCACAATTACAAAGGAAGACACGTTAATAAAACGACCATAATTGGAAAGAAAAAAAAAAACTGGAAGACTTTGTAAAACTCGATCACAAAAGCTCATGTTAACCCATCATCTGCGATGGTGGTTTTGATTTGAAAACACTCGGTCGTATTTTCTTCTCGATTCGCCATATCTCGAAATTAATCGACACTTTGAATTTTCGCATCACCGTTGACATATTTGATCGAGGTTGGTTCGCGACGCGATTAAAAATACCACGATCGATCGACTGCGAACGAATGCGAGACCGAAGCATCGTCGCGGAAAACTATCGGGGAGTGTTTCATCTCGCGTCGCGTCTGCTACAACGGAGACGATAGTTTTACGAAAGGACGCTTTCGAGCAGGTGCGCATCCAGCAGCAAGGAGGCGCAAGTGAAAATCGATTTTTTTTTGAAAATTCCAAAACGTCGATAGAAATACTGATTTTCACAAAAAACATGATACGTCGAATTTTTCATCAAATTTCACCCCAAAAATTGATCAAAACAATCCACTCGATTTCGTTTCAAAAATTTCATCCTAATTTTCAAAAAAAAAAAAAAATTCAAAATTCGTAGAAAAATTCAAAATAAACTTCGATACGATACGATAAACCCCCTTTACAAAAATCAAACCTCAAACCGGATAGAAAATTGCTCAATTTCGACGGACAACGTGAATCGCAAAATTACCCCTTTTGTCGAACGTCAAGCGACCGGAAAGGAAAGTGCGCGCGCAGCAGCCACCCTCCGATCGATATTATCGTACGTTGTAATCGGATTTTCATCTCACGTTCACCTTCTGTTCGACTTTTCGCACCACTCGTTTAATATTGTTATCAGTACACGTACTGTCCAAACGGCTCTCGATAAAAATTAATAATTATAAAAATAACGACCGTTTCTAAAGACTAAAAATAAAACAAACGAACAAAGGGGGAATATCACAACATTGTGAAAATTTCAATCAATTGTTAGGTACGTTTTAAAATCAAGAATTCAAGATACGTACAAAAGAAGGGAATTATAGGGAAAAATTTTCAATGTGAAACACATTCGACTCGAAATACGTTCGGTACGAATACAATGAGAGGAATGACATGAAAACGAACGTCGCTACAATGGGTTAATAAACGTCTTACGTAAGCCATAAAATAAGACGTGCCCACTAAATGTAAGAGAAAATTTAATTACTTCAAGTAGTTTAACGTTCTATGCGCTATTAAAAATAGGTAGGAAGGAAAAACGTGGCAAAAATTAATACTACATAATACTTAACACTTTGTAAACTAATTTCTGCAATATGAATGAATCAAAACTTCAACCCGATTGTTATCGAATTTTTAAACAGCATACGTGGAAGAACGAGAAAGCAGGGAAAGAAATCGACGAATCTTACTTATTGAATTTCCACTGAAACGATATCCTTTTATTGAACATGTTTTCTTAAACGAATTCAATCAAACCATGATAGTGCAAAATCAAGTATTAAAGTAATCGTACATTCGGTACCAACTACGAAAAGGAAAAAACAACCGAATGACAGGTGACGAAGAGCATACTTCAATGAGAAACACGTATCACAATTTGCAAAAAATTTCAGGTGCAAAATATAGTGCGTACGTACAAAAACACTGTTACATTAACACACTGCACTAATAGCCGAAATAGTAGTAATACATCGCGTAGAAGGAATTACAAAACCTTGAAACACTAGGAAAATCTGTTTTCGTCATACATATTTTCCAATGTTTATTTAGTTCGCCGACAAGTAAAAGAAGAGAAGGATATTTCGAAATAAATTTTTAAAAAAATTACAAAATACAAATTTCCTTATCGAAACTGTCAATTTTAATTTTTTTTTCGTTTTGCTCGAGATGGGGAAAATAATTTTAAAAAATAAAGTCTTACATCACACGTCCATGTTCATCTCGTTGTTCTGCTTTTTTTTCATTCAGTAAACTACTCCGGTACTCTGAAACTCGACGGTTGACCTCTTCGTTGGAATATCTAAAACACAGATATAAAGTTTTAATAATTAAACAATAACAAAATGGAAGAATACGAAGAACCAATATAGTTACCCTTGATCTTCTAACATTAGTTGAAACTCGATACATTTTATTTCAATTTTACGTTTCCGGTCATGCTCTATGATTTCTGTATTGGGTCTCTTGAGTGTCGGCGCGTCCACTTCGTTTTTGAAAGTGTTTTTATCTCTTGGTTTATACGACGTGGCTAGATTCCGCTGGACATAACCGTTAGTTCCGGAACCTCTCGGCGTCGTAAGCCCGATTCCATTGTACATGATGAATCTTAAAGGAGAAAACCAGCAAGGTAAGTAAGTCTAAGTACTGAAATATACCTACGCATGTATTCTAAGAACGAAACAAGCTATCAAAGATTGAGCGTTATGAAGTGTAAATTAACCTGAAAAAGGCGGTCTACGGTTTCAAGAATGAAATAAATTACACATAGATTAGTCAGAAATTACTTAGAGAAACCTAATCACTTTAAACTTAAACTGGATTGAATAAAATCAGGTGATTACGAACAATTGACCACACACCTTAAGTATTAGAGGTAGTCGCGTCAAAGTGAAACACACGCGAATATCACTTTTATAGCATCGTTACTATTGCATTTCTACAAGACACGAGTAATAATTGACATATAAATTAATGGCGAACGCTTGTAAAAGTTTAAACAAAAATTAAATTACTAATGAGACGGCCATTTGATAGTCCGAAAACTAAAAACTTCGGAACAAAATTTGCAACATGTTTCAATATTTGCAAACTTAAAATTTCCCAAGCAGTGGGGTGAATTTTTTTTGTTTCCAAAATTGACAACATGAATTGAAAACTGTGTTACCAGTGTTGTAAACTTTCACTAGCTTATTTTCCTCTGAAATTATTTCATTTCTGATTTTTTAAAAATTTTCACACTTTTATGAAAAAAAATTAACTAAAATTTATTTTTAATTGATAAATTGTGCTCTTAAAGGATTTACTCATTCGAAAAACCAGTCAAATCAAAAGTTTGAAAAATATAGAAAAAACGTATTAACAAAACAACTATCATGTAACATTGCTTCCATCATGTTATTGAAAAACATTCGCTATCATTTCCCGCTTTTTCATTTACAAGATGCGGTTTTAATTACTTTAATCTCGTTTAATAATGAATTATTTATGTTAAAATAATAGTGAATTCCATCTTACAGTTCTCCAGTCCACGTTGTTCTTGCATTCTTCTGATTCTTTTGTAAAACATCGCTATAGTGTCACAAAAAATGGTGACAGAAAATCCAAACTTGCCATGGTAAGAGCACACCGTTTTTTCGTATTTTTCTCGCAATTGATCAATTTGTACTTTTCAGGGTAGAGAAATATCGGCCGAGTACTCTTCAAGATCTAATATCTCACGAAGACATCATCAGAACGAGTAAGCACCTTTTTCTATCCCGTTTCTGTAGAACGTTGTACGAAGTACCGGTTGTACTTACACTCGCGCTCGCTTTATTCTATTTCAGTCACCAAATTCATCGACGAAAATCAACTACCTCATTTATTATTGTACGGACCACCCGGTACTGGAAAAACCAGCGCTATTCTAGCTTGCGCCAGAAAATTATACCAACCTGGACAATTTCGTTCGATGGCAAGTACCTAATTGTGTTTTTACGTTACTATCAACAATAGATAAAGATCGCAGTAATATTTTAAATTCGGCTGCTTTCAGGTATTGGAGCTGAATGCTTCGGATGATCGTGGTATCAACATAGTAAGAGGTCCGATATTGAATTTCGCATCAACTCGTACCATTTTCAAATCCGGATACAAGTTGATAATTCTAGATGAAGCCGATGCTATGACTAACGATGCACAAAACGCATTACGAAGAAGTACGGCGAATATCGCTAAAATTTTAGAATTTTCAGAATTCATTTGTAGTAATATTTTCTGTCATTACAGTCATCGAAAAGTTTACCGAAAACGTGAGATTTTGTCTGATTTGTAATTATTTGAGTAAAATCATTCCGGCCTTACAGTCGAGATGTACCCGATTTAGATTCGGCCCTTTATCGCCGGAACAAATATTACCAAGACTGAATCACGTAATTATCCAAGAAAAGTACGTAGCTGTTTTTTTTTTTCATTTCATCTTTTGAAGACATCGCGTAATATTCGTAATTCTTTTCAAATTTCAGACTCGAAGTAACCGAAGACGGTAAACAAGCCCTAATAGAATTATCTCAAGGCGATATGCGTAAAGTTTTGAACATTTTACAAAGTTCCTCTACTGCCTTTTCAAATATCAACGAAGAAGCTGTATATACTTGCGTTGGTCATCCTCTGAAAGCGGACATTACTAATATTCTAAAATGGTTACTCAATGACGATTTCATGTCCACTTATACTCGTGAGTTATTCTGATAATAATCCGATGCATCTATTGCGTTATGTTAATTCGAACAAATATTACAGGAATTCAGAATTTGAAGGTTGAAAAAGGTCTAGCTTTACAAGATATACTTACCGAAGTGCATACCTTCATACATAAAAGTGAGTGCCACCTTATCGGTTATTATTTTCTGCGAATTTGTCGTAACAGCGTTCTTATTTCTGTAGTCGAATTACCCTCTGAAACATTAATCGAATTGCTGACCAAATTATCCGACATTGAATATCGATTATCGGGAGGAACCAATGAGAAATTCCAATTGAGTTCGTTAATAGCTGCATTTCATATTGCCAGGAATAAGATCGAAGTCAACGATAACGAGTAAAGTAAATCGTAATCTTTTATACTTGAATTATTTTTATTTATTTTCATAATAACTTGAGTACGTGTATTTTAAATCTTTTTTTCGTCTGAATATAATAATTGTTGAGTCTCTAAATAGTCGTTCCAATTGCTATCGCGTTGTATCATTTCCTGAACACGAAAAAAAAGTACGAGCCCTAATTTCGCAATCAAACCACGTAAATATTTCAATGAAATTTTTATTTATTTACAATGTTTCAAATAAATTAATTACTTATGAAAAACAAAAATAAAATATTACGTATAATTAACAATGATACTGAAAGTATTTAACCCCATCTTCTCGCAGACGTTTCATCATTCTTTGATAAATTATGTTTTGGTATTTAAAAAAAAAAAAAAAGAGAAAAAATTCTAAATTATTGTTCATCATTTGGTCTCTTAAATTAAAGCATAAATTAATGAGTACTATAAATATAGGAATGAGAACATACTGTTTCTTAGGCTGGCGAGCCGCAAAAAAAATTACACTTTACCCGAATATATTATTCACTAAATTATTAAACCCGGACGTGATCGTAGAGAAGATACCATTTTCGTTACCTGACGCCGGTGGCTTAGCGTATGGAACATTTTGCATACCTTGCGGATAGTGATGCTGCGGAACGTAGTAGTGTGGTTGATGAGGATGAACTGGTTGTCTGTGGAAGTTGTCAAGCCGCTGAAATATCAAGTTCCCGCGCTTCGAATTAATTTCGCGTTATGATTGCGGAAAAAATTACGTATAAGAGTGTTAAAAGCATGCACTAACCAAACAACTGAACTTTTAAAGGAAAAACAAAATCACACAAATGTACAAACAAACACAGCGATACGCGTAAAGGTAATAAAATTCAGTATGTCTCAGAAAAACAGTACGTTGCACGAAGGAGGGTGCAAGCGATGCTGGGATTTTTTTTCGTGTTCAGGTGCTGGACAATAGATCAGAAGCGCTTAAGCACTTTTACTGATTTTATCGTGACGCTTAGTTTGGTGGATAATTATCGATATGAGACGAGGTGCGCTGAAATGGAGGCAGTGAGATGAGCGTGAGTGAGTTGTTCAACGTAGATATTGTTAGTTTGTGAAATACTTTTGTATTTGGCGAAGCTCATTTTTCATTTTTTTTTTTTTTTTTCCTATAAAATTAGACCATTTCTGACACATACTATGAAATTTCGACCTGAAAAAATCTTCACCACTCCCAAGCAAAAAAAAAAAAATCAAGTACGTCGTAAAGTACTTTTCGGTCAAACACACTCTAAATCAACATGTACATAATACGTATCCGATCCACCAGAAAAGCGTAATATTATAGAGTAGGATACATGCTGGATTAATTAAGCAATTCCCACCACCAAAAAATACACAACATTTCGCGTGTGAATTTGTGAAATGACGCGAAAAAAGAGTGAAAACTTGAACGATATAGAAAAAATCATACACGAAACAATGAGCGATGCAACAATCCGAGTGGGTTTATTTTTTCCAAATGAATTTAGAAAGGTGGACAATGATGAAAGTAAAGCGTTCAACACAATAATTTTTCAAGCTTTCAAATTTCGAACCAAGTATACGTTTCGAGTAAAATACAAACCTGCTGGTACAGAGGTAGTCGTAATCGTAAATCGAAATTAGGTATTAATTTTTTTAATTAATGGGATATGGATATGGGTATTCGTCTTCTTCGGGTATAATTGGTGGTAACAAGTAGATTGGCGTTGCATACGCAGAAGATAGTGTCTGCAAGATATTACAAAACCACACCACAATATTTACATTTATGTATAATTAATATCAACCGTCACCTAAATTTAAACGTATATGTATACTGTAAACTACGAAAATATCATACAACAGGTGCATTTTCGTCAAATTTATTTCGTTATTAATTTTTTTCGATAAGCAATACGTAATATACAGAATAAAAAGTAGAAAAAAGAAAGAATCGAACAATGAAAAAAAAAAAAAAAAAATTAAAAATAAGAAAGTACGTGAAAGGAACCCTACATATGAGAATTTTTCAATAAACTGAAAGAAAATTAAGAGACTACCTAAAATAACGGTAACAAAAATGAAAACTCATAAGACATTTAAATAAATAAATAACAATTAAAAAAAAATCAAAACAGAAAGTAAATTAATAATTCGTTCGAAAAGGATAAAAATCAACATCGAATAACTCCCCTTTGGAAAAAGGTAACTAAACCGAAAAGTGAGAAAAAAATCGAGGTAACTGTGTAAGAGTACTTGAGTGTTGTAAACGAAGAAAGAAAGTTTTAAAATTACAAAATTCGTCGTCTCTGTCGAATTAAAATTAAAACAAGCGCGATAAGTTGATTTCGAATAAAAAGCGCTAATTAACTCGAGTCGAATCAAATGCAAAAATTAAATTAACCTATCGAATAGAAATTGGGGAAATTAAATTGAAGTCGTATAATAATACAATTATGAGATCCTACAAACTTTCTTGTGCTCAACATCTCGTCGTATGTATAGGTAATCGCTTATTATATATTTTTGTGCCATTTTCATTTTATCAGGTCAACGTTTCGATTTTAAAATCTATATACGAGGTAAATGCTGTGAATAGAAAGACAGTTTATATGATACCGGAGATTGTCATCGATATGAACCAACGAGCTGATTTTTTTTTATCGATACGACGAGTTCATCGATAACTTTCACCTAAAAAGAAGACGAGATGAAAATTTTCTTTTTTTGAAAGACGTTCACTCGAGCAGGCTTCGTAGTGAATTTTGAAAAGAAAAAAACAACTTGAAAATCAATTTTTTTTTTTTTTAAGTCAGTGAAAATTGCAGTCGATTAGAAAAGTGCAAGCGGTTCTCAAAATAGGTGAAAATGGTTGAAATGTAGGTGTACTTTTGCATTAGAGCCTTTTTGTCTGAGGGTTTTTGTTTTCTGAATCAAGATTACGTTGGAGTAGAATAAGTTTGATCAATCGAAAAAATTGGAGCTTTTTGGTGTGCATTTGCAGATTGGGGTGAGGTTCGTAGGAAGAGTACAGTATCAGTGTGTAGTGTGTACCCTAAGCTCTCTCTTGCGAGCTTCAAAGTTGAGAAATCGAGATTCTTTTTCCTACCTGTGTAGTCTGCATACTGGGAGGAGAGGGGGAAAGACAAAAATATTAAATCCAATTCTAAGTATCCATTTGTACCACATGTACTCTAGGGTGGCCCTTATTTATACTCGATGGGAAAAAAAATATTTTGAATTTTTTTTTCGAACCCCCCGTGGATTGGTGCCAATACGTGAAAAAACCCCCCATAAAAATTTTCAGCTCGATCGGTTCATATTTACCCTCCGCGCGAGGGCAGTTTCTGAAACACGTGCAACTAAGGTAATTCCCACGAGCGCTCGTGGGAAACGCGACATACCTCGACGCGGTCAAAACAAAACATGACT
>FIZT01042282.1:0-29968 GCA_900065295.1 Paracoccus marginatus
GGCGATGGCCCAGGAAGATGCAGAAACTCAAATTGCACCTTTTAAGCGCGAATAATGGATTTCTCACACCATTTTGACTGGCTAAAAAACACAAAAAATAGTGTTTTTTTTCAAAAGGAGGTGCACTTTGAAGACCTCCTGCTCCCCTTCCCTTGCACCTAGGAGGCTAAAAATTTTTTTTGAATGTCCCCCACTCAAAGTAAACTACCCCGCCAAATTTGGTCAAAATCCAAGGTATGTTTTTTATTTCACTCCACCCTAATGTATTGTATATAAATGTGCATGCGCGTTTTTTTGACTAATAACGTAGGTATTCAGTATTCGGGTCGTCCATCGTGTCGAAGGCTTGGCTTTCGTTTTTTTTCTCTTCTTTCTTTCTTTTCCTCTCCGTCTCCGCAATTGAGAATGGGTACGGGAATGGAACATTAGGACGAGGACACTGTAGAAGCAAGCAGAGGGCTAGAGGAGCAAAGGTGAATAATTCCACAAACGAATATGAAATAGCCACACCTCAGCGGTTAATTTACCATTATGCGGCGCGCCAATGTTTACGTATTAGTGATACCCCTCCTCTGTCTGTATAGTTTTTACATACTTACGCCAGTGTTGGGTACACACGTATGTATACGTAAATGTACGATGAGAAATTAGTCGCGGTTACAAGCAGGAAGAACGAAATTTTAACGTGTCGTGTCGTGTACGCAGTGATGACGAAATCAACTTGACCTACCTGTCATTATTTTTTTTGCATTATTCATAATTTTTTTTTTCATAAATAAGGAAGAGAAAACTGAACGCTGATGAGAATGAGATTTGATGAAAATTATCGCAAGGTCTTCAGAAGTGGTCTAGAGCTATATTACTTTTTAATACTTACTACTTGTAGTTAGGTTCTCTTACTTTTTCAGAATTAGTCAAACTCTTTAAGACTGACCAGTTCGTTTAAATTGTCAATATTTTCAAATTTTGTCAATTTTTCAAAATTTTTCAACTTTTTAAAATTAGCCTATTTTTAAAAAAATAGTCGATTTTCCAAAGTTTGCTAATTTTTCCGAGTTTTTTTCATTTTTAAAATTTTTCTTTTTGTCAAAACTGGTCAATTTTCCAAAATTTGCAATTTTTTTGATTTATCAATTTCACAAAATTTTCCAAATTTTTGAGATTTGTCTATTTTTCAGAATTTCTTAGCATCTCTAAATTAGTCAATTTCCCGATTCTTCAAATTTTGTCAATTTTTTTTAAATTTTCAAAATTAGTCAAATTTCAAAAATTTGATATTTTTTTGATTTTCCAAAAATTTTCCACTTTTTTAGGATTTGTCAATTTTTTAGAATTTGTTAGCATATCAAAATTATCGATTTTTTCGAAGTTAAACAATTTTCGAATTTTTCGAATTTTGTCAATTTTTCAAAATTGATCAACTTTTCAAAATCAATCAATTTTCCAAAATTTGCTGATTTTTCATATTTTTTCATTTCCAAAATTTGTCTGTTTTTCAAAATTTTCTATTTTTAATCATTAAACTTCACAAAAGTTTTCCAATTCTTCAAGATTTTTGTCAATTTTCCAAAATTTGTCATCAGCTTCTCAAAATTATAGTCAATTTTCGATTTTTCAAATTTTATTAATTTTTCAGAGTTGGTCTTTTTTCGGAAATTTGCTAATTTCTCAAAGTTTTTTTTTTTTTTAGTTCGTCTGGTTTTTAAAATTTGCTACCTATTTTTTTCATTTTCAAATTTGTGAGTTTCCAAAATTTTTCTGTTTTCTGAAAATGAGTCGTCAATTTCTTGGAATTAGGAAGCTTTTCATTGACCCTGCTCGGTTATGGTTTCAGGTTTTTCTGTTTTTTTTTTTTTTTTTTGAACCATAACGTTCGCATGGAAAGCGACAAATCGGTCAAATTTCAGAATATGAACTAGTATCCAACTACCCCCGTCTCCTGCCTTTGTCCTCGTCTTCAGTCATGGGCAAGTGTCAAATCTCCATCGTAAAAGTCGTAAAATTATAATAACATGCGCTGCATAACGCGATAACATAAGCATCGAACAGTCAGTATCGCCTTTGGCCTTTCAATGTCGTAGTTTTTGACGTACGAGTACGAAAATTTGTAGTTGAACGTCGTCGCGTCGTCTTCTGCTTTGGCATTACGGATTATGCAAATTTTATTTATCCAATGGTAGATACGTATATTCATCGTATACTGCAGACGAAGAATTTCGTAAATTTTGCATAAACGAAGCGCGGCGTTTGTTTGACAAGAACGCCTACGCTGCAGTGCTGTCGTTATCGTGTATCATTCCATGTTTAAGAAGTGAAATTTGCCTACATTATACATATAGTACGAGTATGTGGGCTATCCTTATCCGCGTCGCGTCGCGAATCTTAAATAATATCGTGGATCAATCTTACGAGAAAACGTGACAGATTTACACGCAGCATAGGTGTGTACTTCTATGATAGGTTAGGTATCTACATAGGCCTTATTTTTTGACTTAGCGATCGAGAGTACATTTTCGATAAGCAGTTTTTTTTTTTGGTACGTCAGTATTATGAGGTGCTCGGTTCGACTCGTGTTTAATACCCATTGCCCATCATGCAGCAACTCGGGAGGATATTCAAGAGACGCGGACGTGCAGTCGTCAAAACGCAGTAAAAATGAAGCGACACGAGCGAGGAGGCGAGGTTGGTCGTAAAACCTAATCGATCGGTAAAAGAAAATTGTAATTGTAAATTTTACGCTCCCCGCGAAAACCGTATAAGTTTGACCTTTTAGTCGAGTCGTCGTCGTTATATTATTCGATATTCGTGCGGGAAGATCAATAAAGAAAAAAATGTACACATTGTACTGGTAGAGTGTGCATAAGTGGCGAATACCTTTTACTAAATACAGGTAAACGTACATTATAATGTGGACACTTGGCGTCTTGTGCATTTACCTTGTACTTACACTTACCGAAAATCATGACTTCATGATGGTCGGAGCTTCAGTATTCTTGTACCTTCGTTCGTTGCGGGTGTTTTGAAGGTGACACGACGTGGCTGCGGTTCGTGTAGTTCGGTGCGGTAAAAGTAGTAGGTACATTTTGTACACAAATACGACGAATATTTCGTCTCTTATCGTGTCGTGAACGTGCGCTACATTTCGTGGTATTTCAGAAATAATAAGGCTAGATTCGTCGATGAGTAAGCACGAGCAATGTTTAAATGTACGTAATTCATTCGAAGATCCGATATACCTATACAGACTCCTATTACCTGAATCTTGCTGCTTTTTTGTCCGTCCAGCACGACTGAATTTGATTTTCCTTCTTCTGGTCTCCAACCTCGAATGTGAAATTACGGTGTGTATATGGTGGGCCATGATGCACGATGATGATATCGCATGGCATTTGTGAATGGTGGTGGTGGTGATGACTGATAACGTCGCGTCGTCGTTGCCTCTTGCTGCAGCAATAGCATCATCGTGAAATCCATCCAAATGTCATTAACATTTTAATTTCCTTCCTGAGCATTGTTAATTTGCCATCTCTCGTGGGCCTGGCTTTATGAATGCGGTACGGCTAGGCTACGGTCGGTTTATGTCTCATAGTCGTGTCGTGTCATTGCTGGTTAATAGCGTTTCGTTGGTCTATTCGTAATGCGTACTCTGTGCAAACCGCAAAGAAACTAGTTTGGTTACGACTTACTGGGGTGTTCCTCATGGCAGTGATGACCTGTTTTTTTCCTTCATTTGTCTACGTGTGTACTGCGTTACGTATGTAGGAGCATTGTGCGCTTATTTTTTTCTCATCGGTTTATAATACCTATTGAAATATTTCAATGCGAAAGAAAATCACATCTCTATGGCATGGCATGGCAATGACATAGGCATAGGCATAGGCATAGGCATATCGTACGTAAGGACGTAATGGCTACCTTCATCTAAGTAGGTAACGTAAGTTGAGATTCGTAATCTTGCGCTGATCCCAATGCGTATTACGTAACGGTTCACTACTATAGGTACTCGATTATTCGTCGTAATATTTCAATTATGATGCTAATTAATGGCGCGAATAAAATTCGATTGAAATGCTCGAGCACCTACGCTGGCTGTAGGTTTATACGTAGCTATACGTACGTGTTGTTTTCGCTGCAATTATTATTAAAATTTCTCAACTCTCGTGACGCGACGATGTTTTAATTAATGCTTATTATTGCCAATCGAGCGTTTGCTACCGCTCACGAGCGCGTCCGAATCGACAATCGTATACTTTCTCTTGTCTTATTTTATCCTCTCAGCGCGATTGGAAATTAGCTATTCGTTTCGAATTCGAAAATTCCATCTAAAATCATCTCCACCGACGACTCATTTGCCCAATTTCAGCATACAAATACCTTGAAGTTGAACGTCAAAGTCGTTTTTGTTGGCTGGTTCGAAAAATCCAGCGATTTGAAAATTTTTGTACTTGAAATTCGAAATATTTCCTAAAAATATGTGTATCTATACTTACATTGTACGCGTAATATAAGTACGTATACGCGAACCCAAGGTCGCTTGGAAATTTTAAAATTCACCTCGTCCGCTCGTAAATTATCTCCAACGCGAATATACGTAGAAGTTACGTAAAAAATTCTAGAGAAGCGGGGAAAAGTTTGCAGAGAGAATAAACGCGACTAGAATTTCGAAATAATGCCTTATTTATTCGATAGGTAATTAAGCGAAATACGAATTTCAAAGTATACGTACGTGGGTTGGTGAAAAAATGTATACCTGAAATATTTCGAAATGTGTGGGATTGGAGAGGTAGAGCGAAGCTGCACTCGCAAAGAATTCACTCGAATTGGCAACAAACTAAACTTTCTTCCTATACGTATTTATTTTTTAGAATTTTTTCTCGATAAAGACGCTGACGTTGCGTCGGTCGTACGTCGCGCCGATGACGTCCGTCAGAATTCGATTCAATTAGCACGGATTTTTGGCACAGTCATCGTGAATTAACTGTAATCGTAATCACTAACCAACCACAATGATGAAAAGTTCCCCGCGGAGAAATTTGAAATTAATTTTTGTCAGTACGAGGTTGATTTATGTACCTACGGTTTTATTCGCGATCTGATTTGACGTGATGGTGTGTAGTGCACTTTTCCGGTTTTTAGGTTCCCATTTATGGGCGAATTTAAATCAACCAAGGTGGCATGGCATGGCATGGTATTGCGGCTGTTTACTTTCGAGTTTGCAGTGTAATCGTCGTCGTCGTTCGATTAAATAGACGTAAATATTTTTGGTTTCTTAATGATTCGAACTGGAATTGTGTGCTACGAATTGGTTACTTCGCAGAATATACCCTGGAGGAAGAAGTTAGAATTGCAGCACAGAGGAATTAGTAAAAAAAATCACTGAAATTTCCGTGAATTTTCAATAATTTTTCAGCACATTTCACTATAATTTTTCAGTAGCTAAATAATACAAAAATAACTGAAAAATTCGCCGAAATTTCACTGATTTTTCCAGTGATTCCAATTGAGAGAGTAGATATTTTGTAAAAGGAACGAACGAAGGCTAACACTAAAATCTCTTATCACTATACCTAGGTTATTTGCACGTTTCCCCTTAACAGTTTATTATGGCACGGTTTGAAGGTCCCCTTTTCAGTGGTTTAACACCTCTGACCCATTTTATGTACTTTATACAGCGATGCCAGTGCCTGCTGGCCGGGCTTATCTCAATGTATGTAACATGAACTGTCACAAGAACAACTGGCGAGCTGGCACTTGGCACCAATGCTCGCTGCTCGTATCGCGAAAGAATAGGTAAAAATCATTCTTTCGGACGTGGGCGTATTTCATATAGGGGAGATAGAGTTTTGCATTTATGTACTTGATGCGCCTCAACCTTCAATTTAAGAGTAAATAAGGGTACCTCTACTTATCAGTTATCAGTCCTTTGAAGTTGCGAAGTGGGTAGGTGCAATTCCGTAACGCATTGGCGATATCAGTCGCTGGCAGTCATCTTTTTTTTGATAGATGTATTTAGGTTGCTTTTTTAAAAGTTTTCCAGTTTTTTTTTTCTTTTCGGAATGTGTATTATTTTTTTCACGAACATTTCAATTTTTCCTATATTTTTTGATGTTTTTTTTTTTTCAAAAATTTTTCAATTTATTTATTTTTCAATTTAAAAAAAAAAATCATTTAAAAAAAAATTAAAATCGACTATCTTAAGGTCTTTTTTGGTGAAAGTGAAAAATCGTAAGCAGATCTAGCTTTTTTTTTTTAAAGAGTACAAAGGACCAAATCTGGATCGAGGTGGCGAGAGGATTGAATATTTTTTTAAAGAATAAAAGCTGATGGGACGACGACGCGACGAGGCCTAAACTAAATTTTTTTTATCTTGAAAAATTTCAAATCTCGAATTTTCTACCTCTTATACATTTTTTTTTTTTTTTTTTTAAAATTTCAATTTGAACACATTTTTCAATTTTTACAAAATTTTTTATTTTTACAGAAGTATCCATTTTCACAGAATTTTCTATTTTTACACATGATTTTTCGTATTTACAAAATTCAAATTTCTGCAAAAAAAAATTTTTTGCAGAAATTTTTTCGAATCGTTCGAAAAAAAATTGGTCGGGCCAAAAGCTTTTATATGAGCGCCTGACCCACCGAGGTCCGCCTTTGGATCCACCTTTGTGAAAAATGGTCACTCTGCTGTTACAGTGTTACATTCCTTGGTTATAGAATCTAAATTGTTTACTTCTTGTGGTTATGTAATTCAGATTGAGAATATTCGTCGCCATCTCGTAGTTGTAGTCCTGTTGTACATACAGTACATACATACATACATGCACGCGTTACCAGCGAATAGTATGAGAAAAAAATAGCATTTTCAAACCGGTTTCATGTTTGCAAAGAATCGGCATCTAGCAGTGTGAAGCAAGGTGCGGGACGAACGTTTTCGTGTCAGATAATTTCTTAATGATTGTAATGTGTACCTAATTTTATGTTTAGTTTACATAATACGTAGTACTTACCTTGTATTTGGCTCTAAGTATCCATGGTACTGGGTACAGGTACACGACTCGCTAAAAGGTCTATGGATTGGAGTACTTTAGATGTGTACAGTAGTAAACGTTGACTATTTTCTTTTTTATCGTGGTCGACTTTTTAAGTTAGGGTTTCGTCGAGATCCTTTTCCAATGTCAAACGATAACTTTGCTCCGCTTATGCTCTTTATTATGCGATTCATGATGTAGTTTAACGCAAAACGATTGGCTATTGAATATTGACCACGTCAGCGTCGTTTCGTGTACAATTGTACGTATCTATAGCTACGTTACGTACATTGGTTGCAGCGTTTATGTATGTACGTATAGATAGTGAAAAGTAGAACATTACGAGTATTTGGCAAGATTCCACTACTAGCGAATTTTTTGCAAAACCTTGATTTGGAGCACAGTGCACGCGCCTTAATCGGCGATGATTTCCGTTACCAAAAAAAAAAAAAGAAGAAACCTGATGTACACACGTAACCGACTTGAATTTTCCATCGTGACAGTAATTCGACGTTGCTTTGACACATTGTAGATGAAGGTTATTCGTTGTTAGGTAGTTTTTTTTCTCTCATATTATTTGCCATTTTTGTTGGACTGAGAAAAGAGAAGCTACGCGACGTTCGCGTATTAATTAGTTTTTAATTAGGTTTTGTATTTGAGATGGAGGACGACGCGTGAGGGAGGCGACGCGACGCTGAGCCGGAGTATAGCGCGTGTTGCATGTATCCACGCTCGACTTGTTGAATGCAGGAAGTTTACCGGTTCAATTGCGAATCTATTGTTATTGTTTTGTTTGGTATTTGTTACGCGAACCAGCGTATTAGCAGCGAGCTACACAGCGATACTTCAAACTGATAGATTTATTTACACGGCCATTAATTTTCTTGGACTTTTCGATTAGACCCGCGATGCGTTGGAGCGTACCTACGAAAATTGGCTGCGCGAAGCGAAGCGACGTGAGGCGACGCAACGTCTGTGTAGACAAAAGCATTGGTGACGTTGCTCGGTCACGGGCTGCGATCTCCGTCTCTTATTGATGTCCTCCTGCCGTGCCACGTCGTCGTCGTGTACGGAAGCACGCGAAAAAAAAGTTCGTCGAATGAAGGAAAGTAGTTCACGAACGTGCATATTTGCGTAGAATTGCGAAGCTTCGCGACCGATGTGGTGTGCGATGTGTTAGTGTAGGCCCATGTTACTCGCGTGATGGTTGGCTTGCACAGTGCTCAAGTGAATATGTACGCAAACTCGCGAGGGAACCTTCACTCGTCGTCTGTATCATTGCCGATCTACCTATATGTGGTGCTGAAATTTGGTTCCCTAAAAAAGAACCTCAGCCAGCACAAGCTGGAATCAAATTTTCAGCTGGTCAAGACGAGTTATAGACTTTTGACGAATTTTTGAACATGGCCGAAGAGTATAGCTCATTGGAATTTTGATTTTTCATTTTCTACGAACTAACGGTTCGAAAGTCGCTTTGTATGCTGAATTCATCCTCTCGTAAGCACATGAGACCATTTTCACACAAACCTGGAGTGGAGTCTCCAGCGAAAGTTGATTGTTCTCCAGCACATGGAAATTGCTCCAAAACGAGTTGTAATCGCAACTTCGGTAGCTGAAAATTTAATCGTCGATTTGTGCAGATAACCAGCTATGGCGAATCACTCGAATATTTTTTTTTGCACTCGTAGAAATCAGTTAACGATTTATTTCGCCATTGAACTTGGATTTAGTGATGGTCGTATAGCACCAATTCGCATCGACGTCTTGGTTCGCATCCAAAAGGCGCCCCTTTCTCTTTACATACGTATCATTTGTTCTGCTTCGACAATCGGCTGTTGGGAACGCGTTAACTTGATGCAAATGTGTGATTCGCATCGACCGGGCTTCGATTATTTTATTTTTCTTCTAATTCATCTTCAGCCGATTGATGTTCTTTCTTTCTCTTTTCTCCTTCGTAAACAAGTCACACTTGGTTGTTTCGATCGATATTTTTGGCTCGAAATTGGTCCTATCGTCTGGTTAAAATCATCGCCATAGGCGGAGGTACGTTGTTGTTTGAAATCCGAGGCTACGTGCGTACCTATATTGGTGTGCCCGATGTCTGGTGGTGTATAGTGTTGGCTGATTGCGATATGTTTATGTAGAACGAACATAATACACCTTTAAGTAATGAATAAGCAGAGTTTTGTATTTTGTACAGTGCCGTACTGTACGAGTAGTCGGGTATTTATCAATTTTGACGGAATTATTTTGTTTTGTCGAACGTGTGGCGTATGTTTTTCGAAGCCAAGTGGTGTTTATTAGAGTCGCAATATCACATACGTAATATAATATGAAAACGATCGTTTGCAATATGCGTTTTTCTTCTATTTTTCGACGATTGTTATTTGTTATGATTATTTTAAAATTTCGATGACGAAATACGTAGGTGCAGACACAGAGCTACGTACTACAGGATATATGTACCATTACCCATATCTATATCATGTGGATTACTATTGATTTATGATGTTCCTCGCGGATTGTTGTTTCAATCGAATTTACGTAATGCCTATAGTGTCGTGTCCCAGACGGTGGCACCGAAATCTTTTCTTTTTTTTTGGCCCGAAATATGAAATTATGGTCGAATAAAAAATGCATAAAATTGAATTTGTATTTTGCCATGGTCGATTGCATTTTTTTATTCGCAGAATGTACGTATATTTCTTGTCATAGTGGAAAAAATCTTGGCAGTGGAATGAAAAAATTCTGAAAAATCAAAAATATTTTACAATTTTTTTTTTCGAAAAATATAACTTTGCCATCGCGTGCGTAATATTGGACGTTAATTAGGGTTCGCGTACTCTATTAATTTATTTATATACTCGGCATTATTGAAATGGTCGGATTTTTTCAAGGATTTTTTTTGTTTGATTTTTTCGACGACGTTTTCCACTCGAACACAATGGCGAAAAAAATCACGAAATAAATATCTAACACCGAAATTGGAAAAAAAATAATAATACACGGCTCTATATGGTCGTGGTAAATGGAAACGAGCGATGCGAAGCGTTCGAGCATCACGAATTTGTTGAAAAATTAAACAAAAACGAATCGTCAGTCGCGTCGTGCTGTCAAAAGTGAAGCCATACAATATCGTGTCAGCAGTTGAAATAAGCGATGAAAAAAGAAAAAAATAAGAAAAATCATTACGTATCGAAAAACGTGTCATTATTTTACTCATACGGTGGTACGACGCCGATTCAATTTGCTCGGTTAAAAATAATACCAACGTAATTTCGTTCGTTCGTTCGATGTGTTTTAAGAATTTTTTCGTCGAATGTGACGCTGCAGCGATGCTGAATACTTACGTGAAAAGGCGAGGTTATAGAGAGAAGGGCCGAGGAGAGGAAGCCTTTCATGCAGAATGCGACGCGACGCTTTTTTTTCGAGCATTTAAGTACGAGAATTTCTCCTGTTGGATGTACGTACTTTCAACTTTGTACTTGTATTTTTGTAAGTACGAGATGCCGTATCTGTATATTCTGCTTATGTACGTACACTACGTGCTACATAACGGTTCAGCTCAGAAATGCGGTTGTTGTTGTTGTTGTTGTTGCTATTCTTGTTTCATTCCACGACTTCCATATGTTGATGTACAATCAGACTGGCTACGAGGAGAATGATTGTCAACCATTCCATTATAATCTTCCGACGAATATATCAGCCACGTCTTTAACACTCGAGAACTGAAAAAAATACAACTCATTTTGGAGGTTGATGGCACGCGTTCTTTTCTTACTTCTTACGAGATTTTTATGCGATATGATTGGAATTTTGTGAGGAGTGCTGTGATAACGCTGCCTGATATCACAAACGGCCAGCTTTGAACCGGAATGAATGAAGTAGATATCATCACTATTCGATGTATGCGTCTGCGACTGTGTATATGCAGCACTCGTAGTTGATGGAGCTCGATTAATTGACCTATTATTTTTTAACCATTGCGGTGCTATGGCGTGTGCGTACCTAACGTAAGCTGGCCCCTAGTCGGAAGAAATTCAACCCTTTCTTAGTACATAAGATAAGATGGTATCAAACTAAATTATCGATAAGGTGTGTGGTTTTTAGTTTACTTTTTCAAAATTGCAAGCAAAAATCCGAATTCCAATATGTATAGTAGTAAAATAATGAAAACTACAAATAGGTACAATTTGCAAATGCTTCGACAGTTATTTTTCTAATTGGCAATTTTTTTTTTGTTTCTTTGTTTTAGGTGAGTTTCAAATTTACGTAATTTCGTTAGAATGAAATAAGGTATCTGATGGAAATAAGTATTTGAGTAAGTTGCACGCACACATTATGATTTTTGAAAAAAATTCAAAATCTCACAATCTTAGGCGATTTGGCCAATTTTGAGGAATTTACAAATTTAGTAAAATTGACAAATTCTGAGGAATTAACATAATCAACAGGTTTTGAAGAATTGACAAAATCTCGAACCCTTAAGAAATTGACCATTTTTGAAGAATTGGCAAATTTCGAGAAATTAACAAATTTTGAAGAGTCGACAAATTTAGTGAAATTGACAAAATTACTAAATTTCGATAAGCTGACAAATTTTGAAAAATTGACAAATTTAGAAAAATGAACAAATTCTGAAGAATTAACAAAACCAAGTCAACATATTTTGAAAAATTGATTAATTTTAAAGAATTGACAAAATCTTGAAATCTTGAGAAATCGACCAATTTTGAAGAATTGAAAAATCTTGAGAAATTGGCAAAATCTTGAAATCTTGAAAAATTGACTAATTTTGAAGAATTGACAAAATCTTAATCTTGGGAAATCGACCAATTTTGAAGAATTGGAAAATCTTGAGAAATTGGCAAAATCTTGAAATCTTGAAAAATTGACTAATTTTGAAGAATCTTGAAATCTTGGGAAATCGACCAATTGTGAAGAATTGGAAAATCTTGAGAAATTGGCAAAATCTTGAAACCTTGAGAAATTGACTAATTTTGAAGAATTGACAAAATCTTAAAGCCTTGAGAAATCGACCAATTTTGAAGAATTTGGAATAACTTGAGAAATTGACAAAATCTTGAAATCTTGAGAAATCGACCAATTTTGAAGAATTTGGAAAATCTTGAGAAATTGAGAAAATCTTGAAATCTTGAGAAATTGACTAATTTTGAACTGACTAAATTTGAAAAATCGACAAATTTTGAGGAATCTACTAATTTTGAAAAACTGGCAAACTCTGTGAAATTGACAAAATTGCCAAATTTCGGCAAGCGAACCAATTTTGAAGAATTGACAAATTTCAAGAAATTGACAAAATCTTAAAATCTTGGGGAATCAACGCGTCTTGATTATTCTGAAGAATTTCAAAATTAACAAACTCTAGGAAAATGGAGAAATTTTGAAGGATTGAGAAATTTTGGGAAATTTGTGAATTTTTAAATTGACCAAATCTTGAAAAATTTACAGATTTTGAACCAATGCGTAAATACATAGGAATTCACCTTTCCCTCAATAGTCAATACCCATGACATAAATTGCGATTCTATGTCGTGCAAAAAAAGCATCGTCAACTTTTTCCACGATGAGTTGAACAAGCCAAAATACGAGGAACAAGCGTACAAGAGGCGATATTCGACATCAATACGACCGCGCTCAATCCAATCATTCAACTAAAACGATATAAACGTAACGATGGATAATAATCGTAAAAGAGCGGCCCTTTTAGCCTACATATTTCGCCATTAAAATCCAACAAATAAGAAAGAAATTAGGAGAAAATTGGGACGCAGCGGTGAGTAGTGGCGATGGCGCACGCGTTTAATTAACATATTCCACGTCGCGTCGTGTCGTGTCGCATCAGGTGTAACGCGGTCTTCATCCGGAAATTAATCGCGTCAATATACGGGTTACACTTTTTTAAGCGATTAATACGTGCCGCATTCGTACGTATTGAATTAAGTGGCTGTCGACAGCGACACCACATCCACACAATGAATAGAAAGTTACACATATACATATGTACGATGGCATCGACAACACCTCTCCACCTCGATCGGCGCAGTACCATCGACCATTGAGGAGGATGAGCGCCAAGTTTAACCTTGAATTCGCGCGCCAATATTTTATTGTTTGTGGCCGAGTTGTTCTTCTGACGACTGCAGCGATTATTGAAAGATGGAAATGAACGACCGCTGAAGTAGTTTATACGTAAACAGAAGATGCTGATTCCAAGTTGAGACCATTAACGGTTTCACTTTCAGCATACACGATACTAATAGATATGCGAGTATTAAAATAATATTACTGCGATCTCGTGTAATGTATGGTGTACTGGTACCGTAGAGCCCGGATCTACCTTTCGCATTTATATGGCTAGCGCAGTCGCACGTATTGCCGCACCAACGCAGCGTCCTGAAGAGCGTGACCATGCAAGTTTGCAGTTGAATTGGCCATTATGTGCGAAAGTGGGTGAAAATTCCACGTATTTAGTCACCATTACGTGCATAATATTAAACGAGAAATTATCAGTGGCCAGCCGTTTCAACGTGTATTCAGGACTCGAGTATAGTATATAGGTATCTATCTATGTACCTATTATATTCACTCGTAGACGATTTGAACACAAGTTCAATTTTCATCATCGAGTTCGAGTATTTTGTAAAGGCTTTGGCTACTTTACTTGCAATGAAATTGGATCGGTCACGAGAGCCGATCGTTGGTTCGATTATCAAAAGAGAAAATGCAGAGCACTATCCGTGCAGATTGAGGATTTTCCAAGATGCACACGATTTTGCCATACAAGTCTGGTACCTTCAGCGCCTGAGTGTGCTACGTATAGATTAGCTGGATCGATACGCGAGTCGCGTCTTCTTATGAACGCTTAAAAAGGGTGCTACGATTCGTGACCAAAATAGTAGGAAGTGTGGAAGTAATGATGGATTTTTCGACCGCCTTCCATCGCTTGGGTTCGTCGTTTTGTTTGTATATTATTCATTGTAATACGTTGTGTATACCTAGACCTACGTGCGTCGCGTCGTACTCGTACGTATAATCTACCACACGATACAGCCATTTTTGTTCGAACTGGGTCACGTTTTAAATGCTCCAAATAACGATGGGCAAGACGATTAGTGGAGAAGTGCTAGTTAGCATGGGGCTATTCTATATACATAGATACGGCTGAAACAATGCGAAACTTTGGTCAAATTAGACGATTGCCACGTTTTGAAGCGTTCGTCGTATTGTATTGTACGTACCTACATGGTATTCATTTTTGGTCATCGCATTTTATCATCGGAATTATAGCTGTTTGTAGGTGCATTGTGCACGTAGCATGCTCACAGTGTATGAAGTATTCCCTATTTTTGGAGTTGAATCGACGATGCAGTCATAGCTGTACCTCATTCGTGACAACGGTCTATGAATTTAACCTCCAATCGGCGACAGGTTCAATTTTTTTAAAGCGTCTATGTACCGGGAGAGGGGTTGTGTTGAAGAGGTTTAAACAGGAACAGAATGGTGGAGTAACGTGAGGGAAAGGGAACTACATTGCCTAAAATTCGAGTGGAAGCCAAACTAGTACAGAAGGGTGAAATAGGCCGAGCTGAAGTGGGCCAAGGTTTCCGATTGCCAATTTCCATAGCAGATACCTCCTACCTTATTCGTGGCGAAGTCGAGCTTGGATTTCGACCAAATTTGATGGAGCGGTGTACTTTGAGTGGGAGACTAATTAGCTGAAATTCCATCTCTGTAGGTGGAAAGGGGAGGACACAGGATGTCCTCAAAATGCATTTCCTCTCATATACCTGTGGCATGGCACTAGATAGTAGGCCTACGAACCAGGATGCACTCAGGTGTACTTTCCAAGTGAAAATTATTCGTTCGCCTAGAATTCGCATCGATTGGATCGTGGACGTGACGTAGATACGTCGACAGAAGGTGAAGATTATCCTTCTTTAAGTGGAAAACTCTCGAAAACTAGATAGCTAATTTTCCTCGACGCCGCTGAGAAGAAGTAAAACTCCATTCAAGTGTTTTTCACTCTCAATTCAACTGTTGGTTTATTGTTGGATGGCTGGGTGTAGCACTCAAAACGTAGAATATTTGCGAGTATTCAATTCAAAGGAATGAAGAGTCGAAGATAAATTTCTCGTCATATTTTTTTTTACGATGAGCTTACGTCAGTGTTTGCGTAAATTCAACGTACATATTTTGCGTTATAATGTGAAAAAAAGCTTCTCGTGGTGAGACCTTTTTTTTCATCCGTATATTGGTCAATGTCACGGGAAAAAAGAAGGTAAAGCATTAGGTATTCGACGTAAAGTTGCGTAAATGCGAGAATAATTATGCGAATTTTTCGTACGTATTTTTTAATTGACACGGTGCAGGCAACGTCAAATTGACCGTTCACTCTGACAGCATCTCGTATAGATATACTCAGTGTGTACGAGCTGGACGTACATAACATACATACGTACGTGTATTTTGTAACACGTGCTGTAGGTATGTGTTTACATTTATGCGGCATACATTTCGAAGGCTCTCTCATTCTGAGCTCGGGGTAATTAACGGCTAATTATTTTATTCGCACGTCCAGATGGCACGGCTCGGCGAAACGGTGTAGTACGCTGATAATTGAGATTTTATAATTGGGCGTAAAAAATTTAGTTAATTGAACTCGAACTCGTGATGGCACGTTTATAAATTATTATTAGTACCTACTCGTCATTAACAACGTATGAATGCCTGAGCAGAGAGCGAAGAGCAATGCAACTACGACGAAAGTACGACAATTATTAGAAAAGACTCACGCGAATGTAAAGTAACTGCATTGCGAAAATTTTGTACGTGTAAAGCCGTTCGGGCGTGTAGGCAATTGGTATTTTTAGAATGTATTATGTACATACGCGAGTACCAGGGCGATGAAGGGATTCGAGCATTTGCGCTGATCAACTTTTAGCAGCGTCAACATTGAAAATCATAATTTGAAGATTGATTTCCGGCATCGTAGCCCCCTTCCTCTTGGTCTACTCCATGCAATGATTCTAGTTCGACGCTCTTCCGAACGATACCTCACCTGGTAGACGCTCAGAAAAGTCAAATTGGGACGCCAATTGAAGATCAAGAAAGTGCTTTGAAAATTGATTTTCGGCAGCGTACCCCCTTTCCCTTTGGCTTGCTACATCCATTGGTCCAAATTTGATCTTCCTCCGAACGACACATGCGAATACTTGAGCCTGTAGTGCGCTCCAGTTTCTCATCCAATCTCATCATCGAAAAGATTATCTTGAGATTTTTAAAAATTAACAGCTTCTTGAATTTTTACTTCAAGGACCACCGACTGACGATTATCTGGTTGGTTATAGGTTCTTCATTATTACAGGTTTCACCAAGTAGGTACTACTTAGGGTTTTTCGTGCGCTTGGCATTGGTAAAAGGTACGATACCAATTATCCGAGTAACTTCCTCTCAGCTAACTCGATACTCAGCACGATTAATTGATTAGGCGACCGGCGACAGCGGCGTTCGAGTGTTTTGACGTCGTCAACGTCAACCTTCTATACTTTTCTACGAAAGTCAAGAGTCGTCGATATTCGAAAAGCTTGACCGTTGCGATGTTATGTTGATTGGCTTTTAATGACTGTCCGTCGCGAGCGGTCATTCAACGTTTTCTTTCGTACAAAAATAAATTAACAGATCGACGACTTGCGATGGCATGTAGGAGTATAAGGAAGGTAAAAATTTTCCACAAAATAGAAAATAGAGCAGGTTGGAAGGTGGAGGAGGGGGGTGATGAACAGCGAGGGCGTTCGGACCTTATGAATTTAGGAAGGTATGTTTTTCGCGTGTCTGCTTACTATTATGCCGTGTATCTAGACCTACTTACCGTTTGAATTTGTATTGTACATTTCTTATATCGAGTTGCGTATACTGTACGATGTAGTATCTACCGTATGTAATGTACCTACTGCTAATGCGTGTGTAACTGTGTATTACATAGTATATGGTATGTAATGTACTCATTAAGTACGTCTACGTACCTACGAATAGCGATGCTACCGTCCGTCGTCGAGTCTGTGTAGGTAAATTTATTTTTACATTTTGTGCGGTACTCAGCTATGGGCTCGAGCTCACCTACATTATATCGAACGATTGTAGAGCGTAGCTGAAAATTTATTTTAAACACTTGAACGAAGTATGATAAGCTGCACATTCATTTTTGCTCGTTAAAATCGTCCATTGCTTATTCGACACCCAACTAGGCGTATACGTATGTACATAAAATTACGTATAGGTTCAATTACGAGGTAGGTACATGTACAAATGTACATGATGTAAGTTAAGTAGTGAAAATGTTAACTCAATCGCAAATCATTTTGATAAGACGCCGATATGTGATTAGCTGATGACTAATAAGCAATATACCGCGCACCACACATATATTGCTTACATTTTGAAAATAAAATAAAATTGGTGAATCTAATTTCTCACTTCTCAGTCTCACAGTAAAAATGATCAGATGGATCAAGGGCCAGTCTGTAGTGTCCACAATTTCATTTTTTTTTTACGGATAACAACTTAACGATTACATTACGAGGAAAACACGTAGATATACTTAACTGAAAATATTCTCCGCGAAATTTCCTACATTTTGACACCATGGTCTTCTCGAACCGACGAGTACGAGTGGGAAAGTCGCAAAGGAAACTCTCTCTTTCGAGCCTTTACTGCAGTAATAATGCATGAAGATTGTTTCTTTTTTTTGCACTTGATAAAAGCAAGCTGACCCCACCTCGCTGTAGAAAGGCTATGCCATCTAAAGCTCAGAACGCAAGGTTTTCAGCTGTCATAAGCACATATCCTTAAGTTCAGCTGCCTAAATTGATTTTTCAAATTTTGGAAATTTTTTTCTGTTGGTTTCAAAAGTGTTCGTTCGGAAATGGAACTGCTGATTGGAGCACCGTACCTATATCTGGTGCCCCTCCAATGCCCCCATATTTATTTTACTGTCAGACAGTAATATTGTTATGATGCAGTTTTGAGGATGTGGACTGGGTATTATAACTACGTGCACTGTGCAGGGTACACAAAAGTTTGTACGCGGAAGTTGAAATGAGTAAACGCTGTTTTTTTCCTCTTCATCGTCACTTCATGGCTCTGGCCCTGTATCGTGTTTCGCTCCATTGAATTCAGAGTTTGAATTTACCTGAGCTTCGTTCTATATACAATACTAATTATACGCGATGGTTTAAACGTGGTGTTATCTTTTGTTTGTTGTCGTTATCTTTAGCTATACCGGTACCGATACCAATGCAAATGCGTATCTATCGGCACAGGGCACACCTGTTGGCGTTAATCGAAGGTTCGACTCGGTCGAAGATTTGGCACGCGGAAAAGTCTTTATTTAAAATTCAATCCAATCTTACCGTTCTGTCGTTTTTTTCCCTCTTCGTTTATTTTTCTTCATTTTTTGACGTTTTACACTATACCTTACAACCTTCATAAATTCGTTACAAATACCTATTTGTACTAACTAGTAGTAGATGTCAAGTGCGGCGTTGTTGCATTGGCACGTGGTGCTACATATAATCATCGACCTGCACTCGCTAGTCCAAGCAATGGAGGTATACTGACTCGAAATAGCCGGAACCAGCTGACAAGCGTAGTACACCATCGAATATGGGTCTAACCATTGCCAGAAATTGCTCTATCTACTTATTATATCGAAGTCGAACGTGCGGTATTAAAAATATTTCTCTTGGAAACGTTCCAATATTTCGTAGACTCCGCGGTGCGAATTTTTTTTTACTCGCCGCTAACACCTGAGACGAAACGAACCGCCACCTCTGCCATGGCCGATGCCGATGCCAGAGCCAACGCAATGCCACGCATCGTATATAATTATGCCATAATACGTGCGATGGATGCGTAAGTCATTGACCCGGTCCTATGCGTATGTATGTACGCGAATGTGTAACTTTTCAAGTCTGTCAGTCGGCCAGGAGAGTACCAGTAGACCAGTACCTATAGCGATGGTGGAGATCGGTTCACGAAGGGCGCGGTTTTTGAAATTTGACTTTCTGTTTACTTTTTGTTCGTGTCATATTTTTTAGATTATTCGTATTAGCGCGTAATGCACTCTATACAGTTCATACTTAGGTTAAAACCGTTATTTTTAACGCAATATGTTTAGTTTACTTTTATTGGTGCCGAGTACTTAGTTCTTTTCTTTTCGTGTTTTTTCTCACGTGCATCGACTTTAAAATTACCTTGAACTATTGGCTGCGAATACAAAGCGACAGAAAATATATAATATGTACTATTTACTCTTCACTCGTAAAAAAGAAGAGGGAGAGGTTAGATCCTATCGTCGGGTTGGTCGTTCGAATACGCATTTTCTTACGTACAGTTTGGTTAGTCTGGATGCGCAAAGCGCGAGTATTAGTAATAATATTAACAGGCTTGTGGTGCGGCGCACCCTTACCTGGGGTGCTTACTACTTATGCCTTCATCTACGTCCACGTACTATACGAAGTACCGTACATATGTATTATGGCTTGTAAGAAAAGAAAACCGACGTCTTCGTAAAAGAAAAAAATAAATTATACGCATAATTTGCGTTTGTATACCTTTGTATGACTATTTACTATTTAGGTTGTTCTATTTTGTGTCTGCAGTACCAAATACAACATGACTCAAAAGTTATAACTGATGGCCACGGCCAGTGCACCTATTAGGTATATTTCCGGGTCGGGAATACACAATGGCATGGTTCAAATGATATTTAATTTTTTATTAATATTGTCGTCAAATTTTATTTATGGTGTGTCCACAAACAAAGAAACCGGTTAGGGTGAAAAATATCATTAGATTATTGTTTTGTGAAGCCAACTCTACACCTTGAGTCAAATAAAATGTTATTTTTGCAAAACTGGTTCACTGGTTGGCTACCAGTTGTTGATAATTCTCTCAAAAAAATACTGAGCTACAAAAAATTTTGCATAAAAAATTTTTAAACCTTGAAAATCCGAACAATTTTGTATTTTATAATTTTTAAATCGGTTTCTTCGTTCGCAACTGGTTGTCAATAATTACCAAAAAAATGAAGCTGCAAAAAATTTTGCACAATAAAATATTTTTAAACCGGTTTCTTATCTCGCAACCGGTTGTCAAAATTTGAACCGGTTTACCTGTTTGCAACCGGTTGTCTAAAAATCTCACAAAAAATGGTGAGCAGGGCTTGAAAGTCCGAACAATTTTGGCTTTTATGATTTTTAAACCGGTTTCTTATCTCGCAACCGGTTGTCAAAATTTGAACCGGTTTACCTGTTTGCAACCGTTTGTCGACGAATCTCACAAAAAATGTTGAGCAGAGCTTGAAAGTCCGAACAATTTTGGCTTTTATGATTTTTAAACCGGTTTCTTGTTTCGCAAACGTTCGTCAATAATTCACAAAAAAAAAAAAATGATATTACACACAATTTTGTGCAACAAAATTTGTAGAGCTTCAAAAAGCGAACGTTTGTTGCCTCTTGTAATTTTTGAACCGGTTTACTAGTTTACAACCAGTTGCCGATAATCCTTGAAAAATGAAGCTACAAAGAATTTCGTTGAACAACACTGAACATTTGTAGATTAATGTATTAATAAAATTTTCTTTATTTTGTTCTGTTGCAGGTAAGCATTTGCGGTGTTGGTAACAAAATGAGGAATTATACCATCGCTGGTGGTCGCGCGAAAAAGAAGAAAATTTATTCCGGTATTCATTTTCAAATTTTATATTTTTTGTCGGTGTGAATGGTTGGGGGAAAGAAGTCGGAGGAGGTGATTATGGCGTACTCGACTCACGTACACATACATAGATAAGGTTTGAATCCGATTCTTCGTATACTTCTGCTGCGTCAGCTCGTCAATTTTACTGGAGATACCAGATCTAGATCAAAATTTCCCAACTCGTGCGTAATGAAAAAATTATAGATATATATATACTTTTTCAAGAGCTGCAGTTGCGAAATAGTAACGTACCGTTGCTTTAGTGAGTCTTGAATGGGAGAAACAGGCTGATACGTGTATGTACGAGTACGTACGAGTGTAGAGTAATGAGAACGAATATATAATACCTAAAGCTATGACTACATAACGGCTGAAAATTCTCATCGTATGTGCACGAATCTAGGTTAAATTAACTTCCTTCGTGACACCGTGGCTTCCTTACGCGGTCGCAGTATATGGAGATGAATTGTAGGTCCATTTGCGATCGCGTTTGCACTGAACTAGTTTCGTTCTTTCGATGTCACGCCGCACAAAATTCAAAATTGCCAAAAAAAGAACACCATACCGCATTTGATGAAAATGTGGACCATCGACGTATTGATGTTAATCGAAAGTGGGGTCTGGAGTCAGGTCGGTCAGTCTTTTATCTTCGTATAATGTATTTATGAAGTATACCAAGTTGGATGTTTGCACCTAAGATGACTATAGATGAGGTGTACGTATAGTGCGGTATGGTACTTATATTGACGCACATTGAGGTGTAGAGGAAGTGAGGAACGCAAGTGAAGGGTTAATATTGATGTATATGCCCACGCGTGTACGCGCTGGACGCGCACGTTTTATAAAATAAAAGCCTAAAAGGTGTTCGTATTATTCGTAATTATTCGATAACGAACTCGGTGGGATTATTTTTCGAGCCGACTAAGCTATTGACCCGAGTCAATGGCGATAGCGTGTAATTGTTTTTTTTCTCTCTTTTCTTTTTGCGCGCGCCAAATGATCGATTTTACGTATCGTATCGTATCGTATCATATCGTTATATTAACGTGACTTGCTCTGGCACCGGCATGGCATTAGCGGCAAAGCACAAAATTTTACGCGTAAATTTTTACGACTCGAGGCTCCGCAGGTTCGTGCGCGCAAAAACGATTGCATTAATGAGTATGAGCAGAAAAAAAAAACCGTATTACGTTTACACGTAGACTCGTATCCGCGTACAGAACGGCGCTACCGAGCTTTGTCTGGCCTGCTACGCCATTTGCATAATTTAACGTTGTCGTCGACTAAATTTTCAACAATATTAATAAATTCTAGTGGGAAAGAACTCGAGTGTATTATATTTTTTATATGACATAAACGCGTAGTAAACACGTTATAATTTTTTTTTTTTTGTAATACTGTTGTCCCGTTCAACTTTTTGCAAGAATCCTAAAAGTGCAATATTTGGTAGGAAAAAAAAATCAGTGAAACCGAAGAATGAAAATCAAAATTTATCAATTTTTCTAGCTTTTGACAATTTTTCAAAATTTATCATTTTTCAAAATTTTTCAATTTTCTAATGTTTGACAATTTTTCAAAATTTGTCAACTTCGTCGATTTTTGTAAATTTTTCAAAACTTGTCAATTTCACAACTTTGTCAAATTTTAAAAATTTGTGAATTTTCCAAAATTTTCCAGCTCGTTGATTTCTCAGAATTTGTCAATTTTTCAAATTCGTCAAATTTTCATAATTTTTAATCATCAACAAATGAACAAATTTTCCAAAATTTTTCAACTGTATTGATTTCTCGAAATTTATCAATCGCCCAAATTTAAACGATTTTCCAAAATTTTTCAGTTTTGTTGTTTTCTCAAAATTTGTCAATTTTTTAAATTTCGCCAATTCTCCAAAATTTTTCAAACTCTACGTATCGATTTGTCGATTCCTCAAAGTTTGTCAATTTTCTAAAGTTTAACAATTTTCCGAAACTCAACAATTCTCCAAAAATTTTTAATTTTGTTGTTTTCTCAAAATTTGTCAATTTTTCAAAATTCGTCAATTTTCTAAAATTTGTTACTTTCCAAAATTTTTCAACTGTATTGATTTCTTAAAATTTGTCAATTTCTCACCTTGGTCACTTTTTTTCAATGTTTCGTTCTAGCATTCTATGGCATCAAGTTGACCCACAATTTAACCAGCTCCCACCTAGCCATTATGAAAGTGACTATAAAATTTCAACTGACCTCTTTTAGCCATATTTATACTTATAGCGTCATCAAAAATGTGGAAAAATACAATACATAATGATACGCAGGAAGTATCTCAAATTAAACGACGACTGAATTTTCCCCCAAAAATGTTGATTCGCAAAAAACCGTGTATAACCCGAGGCTCGATATTTTTCTCAACGGCAAATTCTTGCGAGGAATGGCGTCGTACCGTGGCGACCTTGTCACCGGTTACATAAACATTTTCAACAATGAATGGACGGCCGCATGCAGAGAAAAGAGGCGTATCCGTAACGATTAAGTATCGCAAACGAGGAAAATTTTCAACCTTCTCTTTATCGTCTCATTCGTATTATCGTTCTTCAAAAAAAAAAAATATATAGGTATATATATACCGCACGCTCTTTTTTTGGGCTTCTCTCGATGAAGTGGAAATGAAACTTATGATGAAAATCACTTCTCTTCCATTCTTCCATCTTTAATTTTTTTGGGAACTCTGCTACCATATACCGTATAGAGGCAAAGCGGGGTTGCCAGAATGCTCCTGCCAAACGCCAAGCTATGCAAGTGATACGATTATAAAGTCGAACGAAAAATATAAACGTTTCGCCTGTCGCTTTCGTGGTGATGGCGGTGATGATGGCGGTCGCGCATTTAAGCAACATCTACATGCGGCGGTCGCGGTGTTGGCACAAGGCACAACGCTGTAATTCCGTGTGAATTTTTACTGCTCGAGGTTATCTACTCGTATATCGTATCGTATCGCGGAGAATACGAATGAGAGAATGATAAAATCGCTTGTGTCCCGGCGCTTCTCCGCATCGTCTGTTCATTAGGTTTGGCCACTTATCATTCCTCTTGCACTGGAGACTTTGATCGAAATTTGGCTCCTCGTAACTTTAGTTCAGTTTTAAATACTCTCTCAATCTGGAATCAGTGAAAACCACTGAAAAAAAGTTAGAATTGCAGCACAGGGGAATCAGTGAAAAAAACCACTGAAATTTCGGTGAATTTTCATCGATTTTTCAGGGCATTTCACTGATTTTCAGTAAATGTTACAAAAATAACTGGATAATCAGTGAAAATCCACCGAAATTTCAGTGATTTTTTTCAGTGATTCCCCTGCGCTGCAATTTTGACTTTCTTAAAGTGGTTTTCACTGATTCCAGATTGAGAGAGTATGTACTCGTACCACTAGATACTAACCACCAACTAACGAACACGTCAGGATTGGATCATGCTGCAGGGTATAAGGCAGACTGCAGCTTAGAGGACTACCCAGTACCCACGTGTACATTTGAAAGGAAAGCAAACGTAGCGAACTTGAAAAAAATCCGCTGTCTGAATTTCAAAGATTAATGAGCTCGGATATACCTGCAGCTTTGTGCTCAGCTATATTACAAGTTGAAAAAGCTCTTTACCACAGCTTAATCGTGGATAGAAATTCTAACCGTATTTTTCATCAAGAATTAACGTCGCCGATGATGTACCCGATTAGGCGTACCTATGCCCGTGCTCCCATCTACTAATACGAAAAATAGGAAATACGTGTACAAAAATGTGAAAAATCAAAAACTTTTTTTGTTCCTCCTTCGCGTCGAATTGGTCAAATGAGGACCCTTTCGATTTCTTTTTAGCTCGCTAAATATTACATATTGTGGAAGTCTATATACTTTTAATCGGCTTAATTTTCATCTGAGACCAAAAATCGAAGCTCCAAGTTATTAAAATTTATATTGCTCGGGTTCAAGCGTACCGTTGAGACAATACACAACACACGTGCGTGTACAGCCATTTTGAATACAAAATCTCTGCATAGGATATGAATTTGAATGCTTATTATTATAAGTACAATAGGTCTGCTCTTCGCCATCTCCATATCTACGGCTACGAGGTACTGTGAAAGGGGAAAACCGCCCACTTATGAATTATATCTTTTTATACGTATTAGCTTTTTGTTTGTGGATATGCTATGCGTCGCAGGTAGTTAGTGAGCCTTGTTTTTTTAGCGGACTAGAAAAACAAGTTCTAAAAGATTTATAAATTTTTCACTGTTTGTCAATTTCAGAATTTTTTCAAAAATTTTTCATTTCCCAAAGTATATCAATTTTTCCTTTAATTTTCAAGTTTTCAAGATTTTTTGGAATTTATAATTTTTTCCAATTTCCATTTTTTTAAATCAATTTTTCAAAATTTGTTGATTTCAATTTTTAATTAGTTTATCAATGGATTTGTTAATTTTTCTAAAATATCAACTTTTTAAAAATGTTGTTGGATTTCAAATTTGTACATTTTTTAAAAATTGTCAATTTCTGAAAGTTCGCAATTTTTTCCAGATTTACCAATTTTTGTCATTCAATCGGCTGGCTTGGTCGGTTCGTTTCATTATTATTTACTCAAGTTATTACATAATTCGGTAGACTTGCGAAGTGATAGAGCGGTAATCGGTGAACGGTAATAGAACTTCGTGCTTATGGTAGGTATTCGATGTCGAGAAATCTAGTCATTTATTGTCATCGTCTTGCCGAAGGCGCCATCTTCATATTTCGACAGTGAGATATCGATTAGGCCACGCGTGTGATATGACTGACAGGTAGTAGACGCGACAATTAAGTATAATACGAGTATACGTTAGGCTTACTACGGATACGTATACTTTAGTCAGTTGCAGTAGCTGCGGTCATACTTGAAATAACGTTAACGTCGAGCTCTAATGTGGTCGTTGCGTTGTGCAATTTGGACGAGTTGCAACGAAACAGTAAACACCATTTTACGATTGATTTCTGTAATGAATCGAGTCACGGTGACGACGCAAGTGTGGGTGGATAGGCGAGAGGGTTCGAAATTTCTCATCTTTAGACGGTACATGAGGAAAGTAAGAAAAAATCGTGACCGATATTGCCGTAAATTCATTTCATTTCTTAGACCTTGATGGTCGACTACGACTTGCGAGATGTATAAATAATATTATTTTCTATAGAATTGTTTGATGAATTGGTCGTCTCATATCGCACGAACTGCTCTGGGCTGGGTGCGGGTGGTGGCGTAAAAAGCGTCACTTTCATCATGAATTTGGTCAACAACACACAACGCCACAGCAACCAAATAAGGCCACGGTCGACCTTCGATGCATAGTAGGGGTCACACCCTGTATCATTTTTTGTCGAAAATTCAATTCCAAGACTCGAATATACTGTCGACTATTTTTTAGACGCTCGAAATCAAACCATACGTCAAACAAGCGGTATAAGGACGATTGTTTCGAATGATGCAAATTGCAAACGTAACGCACATATAATACTGTAAACAGCACTTTATTGCGTGCATTGTGCAGGAAGAAATAATATGAGTATCATAAGTCGATCACGTCACCTATCTATATTCGACGAACAATATAAACAAAATCATTTACCTGTTAATTGAAATCGAGGGCAGAATTGAGGACAAAGCGAAAAAAAAAGAAGACCAAGGTCGTATTACACGTTACGTTGTATGCGTTTGCGTACGTCGCTAATACGCGAATCACCATACGAGTAATCGTGCGATATTCCGAATTACGTGCATACCCTCTTCCTGCCTGTCTATATCTGTGTACTTTGTATGTAGATACTGACAAAAGTGACATGACATGACAGACGACCCCTATTTACGTATTATGAATACGACTTACGAGACTGTTACGAGTATTGGTGCTCGCGTTGATATTGATAATACGTGTACGGATTTACAAATGAGATTAAGTGATTATAAGTATACGCGTACACGAAAGTGCGAAAGTACGAAATTGCGTAAATTTATCCGATTCGATTCGTAAACTCAACTTGTGCTTTATATGTACATTACAATAACAAAGACGCGTAGGTGGCAGATAGGTATCGTATGCGTACCCCACGACGAAGTGACGCGACGCACCGTACCTCTACCTACCCACCTATACCTATAGTGCCTAACCTACTAAACTTTTAACCTTTGTCGTCTTGAATATTTTGATAAATGATACCTAGGCGTAATTTATTGCGTTAAGATGATTTGTTACTTTGTCGTCACCGCGTCGCGTCGCAGACCCTATACGTAACATTTTCATATAGGCTCGTCGCGTCGTGTACCGTGCACAAGTACCCATACGTAGGTATTATCACGTTGCTGTACCAGTTTTCAAAGATAACTCCAAGCTCCAAGCTTCAACGATAACGATATGAATTTGAATAACGATTCGCAACTGTAGCCCAAGGAAACAAAGTCTTGTTACAAGAGTCGTCAGGCCGCCTGTCATGCTAACAACGCTCTTCATTGCCATATTTTTCTTGTACGTACAATACTTATGATTACAATTTTATTAAATCATTTGTCGCAGATATATGCAACTTCAACCCCCCTCCCCCTCCACCTTCTCATTTCGAACTTCAGTAAAACGGAGGGAAGTGTCCCAATTGGCATAAAAATTTTGCAAACAAACCAAGACAGATCAATAGTGCAAGTAAAAACACCGCCCGAGCCAAAATTTCAGGTTCTGAGCTGTATCCCCCAAATCCCAATACCAATAGGTATAAATAATTTCAGTGATTTTTTAATTTTTGCAAAATTTCCAATTTTTACAGAATTTTTTATTTTTACAAAATTTTCAATTTTCACTGAACTCATTATTTTTGCAAAATTTTTAATTTTCACCAAGTTTTTCCCAATTCTCAATTTTTTTGGAATTTTTTATTTCTACAAAATTTTTCATTCTAACAGAATTTTCTATTTTTACAAAATTTTTAATTTTTATAGAACTTTTTATTTTTGCGAAAGGCTTGGCCCCCAGATCCGCCTATGCTTAGACCGCAACTTTGTGTCCATTATGGTTGTCCAGATAAGTGGAGTTAAAGATGTCGAACAGCTTTCAAAAAAAAAAAATTTTTAGCATACTTCTATCCCTTCGATTCAATGGGTAGGCAAGCATAGTTATATGAAGTCAGTAAGTGTTGCATTAATATTATCAGTTGGGGGTTCTTCGTTTTGAAACGAGACACCCTGTATGTGTATAGGATGCAAGCACTTATGTTGTCTAAGTAGTTTTAAATCGAAACGGCTCGCATAAAACATTGGTATCAGCAGAATAACGATCATAGCACACCGTGCGAGTGCTTCATCGCAATTGAAAAAATTTATACCACGTAACGCGTAAGATCTCAATACGCGCGATCCGCTGCGGTGTTCGATGACCTGTAGATAGCAACACTAGCATCAGTCATGAACTATTGTAAAGATTCGATCGATGGATCCAATTTGCGTGTAGTGTTATTTAAGGCGTCCGTACGCTTGTCTTTGAATGTACTACTTGGCTCTACGTGTAGGTTATTATTGTTACATATCGAATTGAACAATTGTTTGTGGCACTGGTGGTGGCGACTGGCGACGCCATCGCGCCATAATTTTATCGCCAAGTTCTGATTCTGCGAGTGCCGCGCCACAAATATGTAATAATTACGAGTTGGACGACGTGGTGGCGACTTTGTCGACAACAGGAATCGTGAAGAGGAGAAGTGCGGAAGAGGCTCAGTTAGTAGGTATTGCATCTTGCATCACACCAGACCGCACAGACCAGCCTCTGCTGTAGTTTAATTGTATCACTCTATTACACGGCCAGAATAAATTGCTTTCGAATTATCGCACGCATGTACGTGATACCTTGGCGTATGTTTGACACGAACCAACCTCCGCATATATGTAAACGTAGACGTTATACATTACGTTGCGTCGCCGGGTCGTGTTCGTCGGAACAATGCTCGCGTTTTTTAAAACTATTCTGTCGCAAACGATTAGATAAAAAGGAAAAAAAATGAAAATAAACGAGAACATAACAAAAACGCCAACGCTTCGGTAAAAAATCAAAAATGAAAAATTTTCGAGTCGAGATCTGGTGGTACCCGATGCAACCAGTTAATCGCCAATGTGCAAACTATACTTGATTACTTGTACATTGTTCGACTCGTCCATAGTCCATTCCACTGTGCCAGAAATTTGCGAACCGGAAGGCAAGCGACAATTACGCTTCGTTGCATTTGACCTCAGCGATGATGCCATCTTAAACGCGAGGTAACTCGTAGTTATTGCTTACGGATGAATTTGAAATTGGTATCCGTAACGATGGTGCGGGCTCGAAGCTCGGATGCTATAGAACATTGACCGCGTATTGAGCCGGCTTCCGTGATCTCCGAATGAACGACATCATCCGTTAAGGTGAATTTATTCGGAAGCTGATTAATTTTTGTCGCTCGAATGCGTTGGCATCTTAAGAAAGGTTATCGTACTAGCAGTTTGGTCTGCACACTGCTAACGGCGGCGGCGCGTACCGTGAATTCGACACAGCAGCGACTGCTGACAAAAAATCTCGAGGAAACGATTGCGGGCAGTTCCTAAAGTTCTCCGACTTGGCATTTCCTGCTGTAACGCCATATTCGAGAAAATGGTCTCGAGTTTTCTGAAAAATTGTATAACGCGACAACGTGAGATTTTCGATTTTGATCTTGGGCATCATTGAATTTACAGGAGGCAGTATACGGCGGACGATAGTGCAGTGGTCTCGTACACACATACCTACATGCGTACCAATCAGTTGTAGTGCGGTCTTGAATGTCTTAAGAAGACACAATATAGTGAGGTCCTGAGTGTATATTCATTTTCATATTAATGCTGTATGTCCAAAACGGTTTTTGATAAAATTACGTCAACACTGTTGTCAAATAGCTCTCTTCGAGCTCTTCATAGTGAACTAGGTGTGCAGAATTGAACTTGCGTCAGGACCTCATTAACGCTACGCAAAAGTATTGTGTATTTCATAAAATGTGTGTGTAAAAAATTTAGTGAGGTCCGAGCTCGAAACCACGGCGAAGGTTATATCGTTTGGCTGGATTTCTTGTGAGAAACAATTTTAAGCTATAAAATTTAGTGAGGTCCTGGGCAAAGACCTC
>FIZT01042333.1:0-25943 GCA_900065295.1 Paracoccus marginatus
ACCTCCTGCTCCCCTCCCTTTGCACCTAGGGAGCTCAAATTTTTTTTGGGATGTACCCCACTCAAAGTAAACTACCCCACCGAATTTGATCAAAACCCAAGGTATGTTTTTTATTTCACTCCACCCTACTGTACATATTATATTGTACGTGGATGAGGGAATGAAAAGCTCAGGCTTTGCTGTATCCTAAGAGAGTCTGTTATCCTTGGGTGGAATTTTGTTCAAATTTTTGTGCCATCCGATTTGTATTGGAAAAGATTGTTTTGGAGTGCTTGAGATATTTTTTGCTTTACCCCGCCACCCCCTTCCTTCAAAAAAGCAAACTTGAGGTGAGATGGCAAAATTATTGATTTTTTTTGGAATAAAAAGCGAGGAGGCTGAACATCATTTTTTTTCATTTTGCAAATTTTCTTCTTTTTTTTTGATTTTCGCAAAGTTTTTAATTTTCAAAGAATTTTCACTTCTCACAAAATTTTCAATTTTTTTAGAATTTTTAATTTTTACTTACAGCACTTTCAAAATTTCTCATTTTGACAGAATTTTTTATTGTCCCGAATTTTTCAATTTTTCAGAATTTTTAATTTTCCATTTTCACAAAATTTTTTCAATTTTTCATAATTTTCAATTTTTACAGAATTTTTCATTTTCACAAAATTATCAAATTTTTCAAAATTTTTAATTCTTACAGAACTTTCCATTTCCACAAATTTTTCCATTTTCATAAAATTTTTCATTTTTACCAAACTTTCAATTTTTTATTTTTCATTTTTACAAAATTTTTTGAGTTTTAGATAATTTAAATTTTGAATTTTTACGATACTCTAAATTTTATCGACGTTAATTCGACATCTTTTTTCCTGCACTTTAAAAAAATTTTGTGGATCTGGCCCGCTCAGGTCTGCTTATGTCTAGATGTTTCAACCAGTTTTTCTCACAAAGTTGGCACATGGTTGAAAAAGTGGAATTTTTTCGAATTTTTTCAATGGAATGGTGGGAGGAGTGGGAAGCCTAAATCTGGAAAAAATCGATTTTTTCCCTTTTTTCTCCCATAAGGAAATCAATTTTGATCAAAACAGCATTAAAGACGTATGTTATAAAAATTTGTTTTGACTTTTAGAACAGGTATATTTGAGGGAGGAGAGCCCAAATAGTCTTTCTTCTCAGTTTTTGGTTTTCTGGTCAAAATGTGGGTAAAAATTTCGCGTTTTTCAGGTTATTCTGGGGGGGGGGAGTGGGCGGATCATCAAAAAAATATTCATAATATTTTTGGACTATTTTTTGGCCAAACTGGTGCGTTTTATAAACTTCGAGTGGCCATTTTGTCAGTAATTTTGGAGGACAGTGGTTATTTTTCTAAAGAACACGTATTCCAATCTAAATTAGGCCAGAGATGGGGTACAATTTTTGAAAAAAAAATTGAAAAAATAAAATCGTTTTGAGCCCGTGCTGATAGGTCACATTTTCCACGGGGGTTTCGTGGGAAATACAGCGTTCTCGGGCCTGTGTGTTTTTAAATGGGCAAAAAACAAAAATTGTTCCTATTTCGCTCAAACCCAAGTAAATTCTTGTACATAAGTGAGTCAAGAATGTTCCAAAAAATTTTTCAGCTTCCTGCCACTGGAGGGAGATGAGCCAAAAAAATATATTTTTTTTCAATAAAATTCTACTGTAAGAAGCCATGGCTCAGCTCCCTCCGATAAGGAGCTAAAAAAAAATTTTGAGCGTTTACAGCTCATCTGTGAACGCATTTCTTAGTTTGAGCAAAATCGGAGCGATTTTTTTTTCACTATCTTTTCATATAGAACATGGCCCCGAGAACGCTATATTTCCCACGGGAACGTCGTGGAAAATGTGACGTGTTTGTAGGGGCTGAACACAACATGACGAGTGGTCAGTTTTTCATTTCGGTTGGGAAAAACATGAATTTTTTCTTCTTTTGGCGAAAAACTCGAAAATGAAGTTCGCAAAAACACATTTTGAGGTACTTTTCCCTCCCATCCCCTTCTGTTGAGGATTGCACATTTTTGTCAAGATTTTTTCTCATTTTGGTCGGTCTTTTGGGATAGGTTTACCGTCCTATATGGTGGAGGGGGAGAGGATTTGCGAGAAATCGGAATTTCGAATTGTTTAGGTTTCGCCTCCCCCCCCCCCTCCCACCACCCAGCAAAAATTCTCAACATTCTGAAAAATTGAAGAAAAATTCTCTCTTTATCAAAATGAAACTGTATCAACTCTCGTCGTGATCTGAAATGTTCAAAATCGACTTTATTTGGGTCGTTATAAAGACTGGACAAATCTGAAAAAAAATTCACAACACTCCTCTCTAGTACCTCCCTCCACTCACGGTTGAAAATTCGCCGAGAAGACATTTCCACTCTACATATAAATCACACATCTCGAATCGAACCTCTAGCTCCAGGGGGTGAGCTAAAAAACTCTTTAAAATCATATTTTACAAAGACAAATCGCGAATGGCGTAAAAATTCTGGCAAAATTCCACCAGAGGCTAAACAAGCCTCTTACCACAGCCGAGCCTTTTCGCTTGAAAAAATCTCAAACGTGTTAGAATCCGAGAACAGCTATCGATTCGTGGAATTTTTACTTTTTTTTTTTTTTTGTTCAATTTACGAGGCTAAAAATATTTTTTTCTTCGATTTATTCGACGTAGTGGTTCCTAAAATGTCGTCCTCGAGAGTCGAGAAAAAAAGAGAAAAATTTTCAAAACCAATCGTCATTCGTGAAAAAATCTCTCTCATTGCCTAAATTGAAAATGGTGAAAAATTGCCGAAGAGAAAAAAATCTCAAAATTTATTTACATCGTTAAATATATTTATGTATGTATACGCCCAAGCGACTCTTATAAATTGAAAAAATTCCTGAAATTCGTAACAATCGCGCTTTATATCGTATTGCCTACCAAAGAATGAAAAAAAAAAAAAAAAAAACTTGCTAGTCGCGAAAATCGTAAAATTCCAGAAAATTATAAACAAGAAGATTGACGGCGACGCGCGATAAAACAACAAAAACAATAAATTTGCAACTCGGGCTGGTTTTCGGAGGCTCAAAAAAGGTCAATTTTTTTCGCACAACTCTCGCGCAAGCGAACTCGAATGAATCATTAGTGGATGGTGGTGGACGCGGGGCAAAAGGAGCGACGAATTTTTAATATTTTCCCCGCCCTTCGATCGCGTCGTATCGAAAGCCGAATTGGAAATTCTCGAAGCTGACTAATATTCTTTCCCTTTTTGGCGGTTCGTCATCGTTCTTATCGAGTCGAATAATTTTTGTTATTTTTTTTTTTCGCAATTTCAGAGTACGTGATTTCTGGTCTGAGCAAGGTCCTGCCGAAGTATTAGCCAAGCTGCAAAGGAAAGAGTTGACTTTATTTCGAGCCGCCGAAATGCTAAACGTTACGGTGACCACGTTGGCTAATTACTTATCGACGCTGAGACAAGGTGGCGGTACAGGATCGTCGGATAACGAAGACGTATCCGATAACGAGGATATGGTCATAGACGAAGATAAAGTTTCTACTCATTCCTCATCGACTACGCACTCTTCCATTCATAATAATCCCGATATCACTATCGTGAAGAAAGAAAATCTCGCGAATTTAAACGGAAATTAAGAATTAGAGTAATCGAGACCGAATTTTAGGTTTTTTTTTTTGCCCTCAATTACGACTCGTATTTTATCTTTTTTTTTTTTTAAATCGATTTTCAATTTTTTTTTTCTTCATTTCGACTATCCAATTTTTGTGCGTTTTTTTTTCTCTCTATAAATTTTTATTATATTTTTTTTTCGGTTTCCAGAACACGTGCGAATTAGCTCGAATGCGCGCGTGTTTATAATTAGAAAGATGGCGGTTGTTTTGGTAGACGACTTAGGGGCACGAGGCGAACGGCGGTGGCGATTTTATGACGTCGACGATTTTCTTCTGCCGTATAGCCTTTCGAAGTGGATGTTTGTTTATTGGTTATTTTTTTTTCACACGCTCGTCGAATAATATACCTTCGTCGAGAGAAAGCATAAGCGTATTAAAAGTCAACATTGAAAATTTTCCATCGAAAGATTGCCCTAACGCTGAACCGAAGTTTTTTTTTTTTTTTACTTTCGGGAAAAAAAACATAATTACGACAAATTGTATTTTAAATTTAAAGAAAGAAAATTTTAGATAACGTAAAAATATCGTATTTTTTTTTTATTACGAAATAGTGATATCATTTTTGTTTTTATTTTGTTTTAATTATTGTAATATTTTACTTCGACTGCTTAGAGCAGTTGCCCTCTGTATGTATGTGTACGTAGATTGAGTAAATTGTGTACTTTTTCTTTTCTCTCTCCCTGCTCTTTCTAATAAGAGATGGGAATTTTTCCAGAGTACGTTCGTCTTACGTGCTCGTTTTATTATCGCTGTTATCGTGTCGAAGTGCAAGACTATAATAAGATTATTATTTTGTGATAACTTGAAGATTTTTGTTACGAAAAATTTTTAGTTTAGTGTCGCCATTGTTTTAAGAAAGGCGCTAATTTGTACGCATGGTGTGTTTTTTTTCTCTCTTGTTTCATTGTTCGATTTTAGTTTTTATTTAATTTATTTTTTCCCCCGGATTTTTTTTTTTTTTTTTTTGATTTCAATTTTTACTTATATTATATCGACGCGTGCATGTGATTTTTTCCCTCTTTATTCGAGTACGTGTTCCTCGCTAATTATCGATGTATGATTTTCTTCTTTTTTTTTCTCATCTCCTTTCAGTGTGTTCGAAACGTTATCAATATTCTGGGTTTTCTTTTCTTTTTTTTCGGTCTTACACTGCCATTGTAGTTCGCTTCAAACTTACGTACGTACGTATATCATTTGTAGTATTTTTGAGAGAGACCTGTGTAACACTCCTCGCAACACGTCAACTAGCGGAACAATTTTTTCGAACTTATTTGTCATCATTTGGACATATCTTTTTAATTTTTCAACGAAAGTTACCATATATGCCTTCTCTTTTTTAACCGGCCCGCGTGCCTAAGCGATAATTAACTGAGGACATGTATGAAATTTAAATGGTACGCGATTATTACACACGATTTGTATAATATGCTGCTTTTTCCCCCGCTCCTTTTGATTTTGTGTTTGTTATTATTATTGTTTCATACACGACGCATTTTCTTATTATTTTTTATTTCTTTTTTTTTCGGATTTTTTTTTATGTATCATTTTCTCTCTCTCTATTTCTCTAATTTGGAATTAGTATTTTTTTTATACTTGTATAACTCATTTATTTAATGTGTGTAGTAATTTATTCATCTCGTCTCGTCTCGTGTTTTTTTTTTTTGTTTTTTTAATTTAGGATTTTCTCGCACGAATACTCTCCTTTTTGTATTTAACCGAGCCCGAAGTTATTGTACCTAAAAAGCCTGAGGTTGCAGTGTTCCAAGGTGTAGTAGGGATCGACTGGTGCTGAACGGGTTTTACGATTTAGTTGAATCAAATTATTTCGATCAAATGCGCTGGTTTTTGGAAAAAAAAATCATTTTTGATCACGAAGAGAATTTTAGCAGAATTTTTTTTTTGTGAACTTTGGAAAAATTGCGGCCAAGTTGAATTTTACATTATCTGTGCAAGATGCTCAGTTCAAGGTGAACTTCTCAAAATTGGAAAAATTTTGGTAGCACTAGCATATGACATATTGAGCTCATGAGGGGCGGGGGTGAGGGGAGTAGAGACGTAAATTTGGCCGAGCCTAGACTGAAAATATTCTGTCGAAAGTTACTCGCCAGAACTTGTGTTTCACACCCCTTCCACCCCCTCAAGAGGATCGATAATTTTCAAGCACGTTATTTTTTCATCCGACAGTAATGAAATGGAAGGCTGGAGGGGAGAGATGAAGCGTTAATTTGAATTTTGAAAAAAATGGCGATTTTCTGAAATTTTTTCAATAATTTTTTAAAAAAATTTTTGAACTTGAAAAATGTTTTAGAAATTTTTCAAAGTTTTTCTGTATAGCTTGTACTTTTTTCTCAGTTATTTAATATGGTTGAAAATTCTGAATTCTCAAATTTTCAGATTTTGAGATTTTTCACTACATATTTACTAATTTGACAAAAGTTTTAGGAATTTGCCTTTCTTCACTTTAATTTTTATAAATTTTTAGTTTTTCAAAATTTGAAGAAACCGTTTGTCAAATTCTGCAATCTTTTGACATTCTCCAAATTTTCTCTCCGCAAGAAGTTTTTCAATTTTCATAAATTTTTTCATTTTTGAAATTTTCTGTTTTCCAAAATTTGAAAAAAAATTTCTATCTGAAATTTTTCAAATTCTGCAATCTTTTGACTTCAGTTTTCTTTTTTGTAAAATTTTTCAATTTTCACAAATTCTTTAATTTTAAAAAAAATTTCATTCTTAAAAGTTCTTCAATTTTCAAAAAATTTTCAGTTTTCAAAAAAATTTCAATTTTTATAAATTTTCCAATTCTTAAAATTTTCAACTTTTTATGATGCAAAAAAATTTCTGTCAAATTCTGCAATGTTTTGAAGTTTTCCAATTTTTTTTGGTAATTTTTTATTCAATTTTTGAAATTTTCAAATTCACCAGTATTTTGACTCCAAATTTTCTTTTTTGCAAAATTTTTCATTTTTAACAAATTCTTCAATTTTTAAAAAAATTTTATTTTCAAAAATTCTTCCATTTTCAAAAATTCTTCCATTTTCAAAAATTTGTCAATTCTTATAAATTTTTGAAATTTCAAAATTTTCTAAAATTTAAAAAAATTACCTGTTTGAAAATTTTCAAATTCTGCAGCCTTTTGGCTCCAATTTTTTTTTTGCAAAATTTTTCATTTTTCACAAATGCTTCAATTTTTCATTATTTAAAAACAAAATTCTCTCAAATTCTGCAATTTTTTGTCATTTTCCAATTTTCTCTTGTCAAAAATTTTTTAATTTTTGGAAATTTTTCAATTTTTAAAACGTTTTTAATTTTTTGAAAATTCTTCAATTTTCAGGAATTTTGGAAAATTTCTTCAGTTGAAAATTTTTTAAATTCTGCAGTCTTTCAACATTCTCCAATATTTTTTTTTTTTTTCAAAAATTTTCCAACTTTTGGAATTTTTTAGTTGTCAAAAATTCTATACTTTCTCGACAAATCTTTCAAAATTCTCAATTTCCAAAAAGTTTTTTTTTTTCAATTTTTTAAAATTTGTCATTTTTGAACCTCCCCTTCTCTCAGGGCTATCCTCTTGCAACTGTGCTTGGTAGGCTGGCTTGCCATGTATTGCATAATGTAAAATTCTGCTATCTCGCAATTTTCTTTCTTTTTTTTTTGCCAAACAAACCCTTACAAAGTCGAACCAAAACCATCGGAAAACCGCCGAACTCTGATCACTGATCGTACGTAGTATTTTCGTTCATTATTTCGGAATATTAGGGGAAAAAAAGTTGAAAAAAAAACAAATTTTGTAATAAAGACGATGGGAAAACGACTGAAGAAGTTATCCGGTTCCTTAGAATTATTCCGAGTGTTCGAGTTGGTACACTTTGAATAATTTATGATTTTAAAAATATCTAGTCCCGATTGAGCAATTCTTCGAAATAATTATGCCTGTTTCGTCGGTCCACTGTGTTACTGGTGCTATATTCCTTTTTATAATCGATTCGAATATTGTAATTTTTTCCCGACGAGTGTGAATGTGGTGGCGATTGGCTGTGGCATGGCGCGTGTATGAGAATGTGCTTCTTCTGCTGTTTATGTGTACTATACATAAAAAAAAATAATAATAATACGTACGTTGCGTTGACATTATTGCAACTTCCGTGCAACATAATTATACGTATAGCTAAGCTGCTCGAAATACTATGTACGTTTCGAGGAAAGTGAAAATATAATTTTTACTGATTCTTGAACCGATTTATATTATAAATGTACATTACGGACCGAATGGGTTTATAACTTGAACCTATCTACTAATACGTGCTGAGAAGAATGTGTGTGTGTGAGTCAATATTATATCGAATGCTAACGTTATTAGGCATGCAATGCAACTTTCATTTACTTATCATTTTCGATTATTTTTAAATTACTCGTACCTTTGTGTATTTGTATTTTTGTTTTTATATCATGTAATGTATTTTTTTTTTTTTTTTTTTCACAAAGTAGCGCTAATGACGACCTATATAGATGTATAAATTATATTTTTTTTGTTTGTATTTAAACACGAATGGTTTAGATTCCTGATAGGTATTTATCTAGCTGAATTTCTTACGTAGGGATGACTTTCTGTGCAATTGCCTATATGATCTGTCGTACAGGGTTTTCTAGAATTGTTTGTATTTAAATCTATCGTCTTCGTTGTAGCGAGTTTTTTTTTTTTTTTTAGCATATTTTAATTCGTAATTGAAACTACACATGGTGTTTAGAAAGATACGACGAGTCAGATTGCCAGGCGTCTGACGAAAGGGAAAAAAATCATGCTGTGTAGTTTTGTTTTCATTTTGTCTCCTCTTTAGATAACGCTTTTTTTTTATTATTATTTTACAGAAGGACTGAAAGAATCTTTTATCCTAATACGTACAATCCTCTTCTTTTTTTCTCCTTTTTTATTTGTTAGTACGGATTTTTGTTGATACTATCATGCGTGTAAATTGTATAAAAATTTTATATAGTACTATTTATGAATAGTAAGAATCAGGTGTTAGAAGTGTGAGATTTCTTTTTATTTTGTACCTACGCTAGTGTTGTATTTATATAGTTGAATTTCTTCTTTTTTTTTTTATTTTATTACCTACTTTAGATATACGTAAGCATAAATATATACATTTTTTTTTTACGTCCGCATTATTAATTTAGAAAACACTGTAAAGAAACAAATTATACTAGATATTTATCATCGACATTGTTATCATCAATCTTTCATTTTTTTTTTTTTTTTTTTCTATTTTCATCAACATTCATAAGTCGCAATTTTTAAGCACATTGTTTATATAAATTTTAATTTATCAATAAATTGATGATTATTATTTCGACAAATAAGTTATTATTAAAATACCGATGAGAGTGGGTTTTTCAAACGTGCACACTGCACGTGCGAATTAATACGTATGGGTACTTGAAAAATTAGCACTTTTTAACCTAGGTAATTCGCATTGATGATTCAAAAATTCGCATCATTGGTTCACGTGCGTCATAGTAGCCTGCATTATTTACATGTCAGCCAATATTCTTCAGACGTGAACTGAAAGTTATTATATAACTGGTGCGACGGGGTGAGTTACGGAATAACCAATTGACAGCTGCGATTTGCAATGATCTGTACGTACGTATTGGCAGGTAGGTAGGAGGTACTAGGTAGGTACCGTCGGCTGGGCAAATTTGCGAATTTGGAGACGACTTTGACATCAATTTTTGATTGATAATGAGTGTCGAGTTGTCGAGTACGAAGCTGATAATTTTAGATTTGGTGTTGGACGAATGATACTGGTACCAGCATAAATGGATTAATCTAGTCTCCAGCTTGGTTCGAGTACGTTCGATTACGTAGGGTTTTGTTTTGGCAGCTACGTTACGTTCGAAGCGACGACTACATTAGTCTTCAGCTTTGATTTCTTTTGAAACGTTGATCGGAATTACGAATTTGAATACATGATGAGTACTTCACATCAATCATGAAAATTTTTGAAAATTTTTGGAAAAGTGAATTTTGAAAATTTTTTGGAAGAAATAAACTTGAAAATTTCTAAAAAAAAAAAATTGAAATTAAAAAAAAATCATTTGCGAAGAAGCATTAATTTTGGCTGTTTTTGAAAATCCTGAAATTCCTTCAAAAACATTATTTTATAGCAATTTTTTGAAAAAGTAGGCATGAAAAGATTAATAATTTTAGAATTTTTTAAAAAAAAGTATTTTAGTAAATTTTTTGAAAAAACTGTCATAACCTTGAATAATTATAATTTAGGAGAGAAGTGCCTCAGCTCTACCCGAACTGGTGAAAAAATTTTGCAATCATACCGAGCCAGAACGATAGAATATGTAAAAATAGCCTCTAAACCAAAATTTCAGGAGCTAAGCTGCACCCCCTGATTTTTGGCGAATTTTTGAAAATCGAATGTACCTACTTGTACTAGTAAGTTTTATCTAATTGAGCTAGAAGTCTGAAATTTTGTATGTAGTCTATATACGACCCCCTTGAATCGATTGGAGGTGATTTCGAGCTGTTCTGAAGCCTCCAGCAAATTTAGAAAATTTCCAGTTATAACGAAAAACGCTTCAAAATCTCCAAAAGTGCAGCTTAGCACGTATAAATGCAATAGATGCATGTTGGTGACCCATTCGGCCGATTAAAACTGGGTTTTTGAAAATCTGGAATTTTCAGTTCGAGATCGATATTTTATCCAGTCATTTAATTTTGAAAGAAATGAAAAGTTCTCAAAATACGAAGGAATCGGCGAAAAAATTAGAAATTTGGTAGGTAGCTTATATTCGACCCACCGAATCGATTGGATGGAGGTGATTTCGAGCCATTCTGGAGCCTCCAGCAAATTTTGAAAATTTCCAATTATAACGGAAAATGCTTCAAAATTTTTAAAAGTGCAGCTTAGCGCGTATAAATGCAATAGGTGGATGTTGGTGACCAACTCGAACGATTACGACCAGATTTTTAAAAATCTGGAATTTCCAGTTCGAGATCGATATTTCATTTAATTTTGAAAAACATGAAAAATTCTTAAAATACGAAGGAATCAGCGGGGAAAAATGTGAAATTTGGTGCGTAGCCTATATTTAACCCGATAAATCGATTAAAGATGATTTCGAGCCGTTCTGGAGCCTCCAGCAAATTTTGAAAATTTCCAGACAACGAAAAACGCTTCAAAATCTCCAAAATTGCAGCTTAGCGTGTATAAATACAATATAGATGTATGTTGGTGACCCACTCGACTGATTGAGACCAGATTTTCAACAATTTGGAATTTCCAGTTCAGAACCAAACTTTCACAGGTAATTCTGGAAATACGAACGCGTCGGGGGAGAATTTTCAAATTTGGTTTAAATACTTACTCTTTTAGCCATCTGCCAAATGGAATGTGAGTAGTTTTGAGCTCTTCTGGAGCCTCCATTCGATTTTCAAAATTCCCAGTTTTTTTTGGAAAATTTCCAATATTTGCTGGAGGCTGCAGAACGGCTCGAAACCAGGTTAAATTGATTCGGCAGGTCGAATATATGTAGGCTACGTACCAAATTTCAGACATCTAGCTCAATTAGGTAAAATTTTCTGTGTTTTTGACGTTATTAATTCGATTTTCAAAAATTCATTTGTCTTGGTTTGGTTGTGAAATTTTTTTGCCAGTTTGGATACTTCCCTTGCCAGAATTTTTGCGAGGAATAAAAATAAATTGACTTCAGAATTTTACTGAAAAAGTTATTTTAATAAAGAAAAAATTGATTTCAACATTTTTTAAGTAGGTAAATCAATCTCAGAGTTGAAAACTTTTCTGAAAATCGTTTGGAAATTTTTCGAAAAATCAATTTGAAAATTTTATTTTAGAATTTATGCAAAAAAAAAATAATAAATTTGTTTGAAAAAAATACGAGTTTAAAAAAATTACAAAAAATAGTTTGAGAAATCTATTGAAAAATCAATTTTTCTAATTTTCCTTCTTCAAAGAATTAATGTTGAAAATTTAGATTATTTTGAAGAAAACATCATTTCATTTCGTTGGACCTTCACTGTTTTTATCTTTTTTTTGGAACGTTTGAGATGCTCTTTCACATCTCTGGCGATAATTAAAAATTCGAAAATGAATGCCTTCTATTCGACTACATAGGCAGCTTATATTCCATCAATATAGGTAGATACAAGTTAGCCTTGATGTCTTAATGAATTACGAATCGTTCGTTGCATTCGTCGAAGAACATCGAGGGGTAAGGTAGGTAGTTAACATAGGACTGCGGATGAATACATATACCTAGAAAACGTCCCTATTACGATAGAGAATTTAACTATACTTTGTAAAAATTCTGAAAAATTACAGCAACCTCAATCGTTGCCTATTTTCGTATTTTGAATTCAGAAAAAAATGACTAAATTTCTCTTCGAAAACGCAGCCAAATCCAAATTACCAATCCAGAAATTCAATTACCTATATTTTCGCAGTTGATGTCGAGAATCTGGGAATTCCGCGCAAATACCAAACGCTCGAAGCGAATTGAAAAATTTCAAGATTCGACGAAGGTTATAAGATTAATACTCCCCACCACCGTATGACATTCAAATTAAGCAGTCTTCTCTTCATAAGTATTTTCAAATCATAAACAAAAATTTCAACTTTGACCAATGGAGCTGTTTCCGCGAAATACGTATGTAGCTAGGTATAGGTAGATATGTACCTGTATTTGAATAATACTGACTGAAAACAGACGTCATTATACCTTATTCTCGCCTTCATGTATAGCAGTCCAACAACCTGTTTTCTTTATAATTTGCAGATAAATGTGTGTATAGTGTACGCTTTGGTAGGTATATATAGAAAACACGTATATTGAAATGGTTCATCTCTTCGTAAACTTGACAAAACGATGCAGTACATATCGCGATTTCAATCCGTAACAAGTTCTTGGCCAGTATGCGTTGATGGTTGGAACAAATATATCTGATTTTGTTTTCTCGTAACATCTCACCGTAGCCATATCGACGTCTCAGTTCTTATCGTTTCGCGATTATTTCCATTCTACCTGCAGGTAGAAATAGCCGTTATTTACGAGAGTGCGTCGATTAACGTAATTCGTGATGTATTTTACGCGAATTTTACTCACTGTTTTGATTTTCGCGCCTTTAACTTTGGCTGCGACCACCAGCACCGCCAGAACGACCGCTGGTAAGACGAACGCTGCAGGAAAATCGACCAAAACGCCAGCTACTGGTTCCAAGACGAAGACATCTACGCCTAAGGATGGCATTTCCCTCAGGGTTGGCGAAAATCAGGGTACTGGATCGGGTAAAATTATCACCACGCGACTTGGCTCGGACGGAAATCCCAGCGAGCAGTGCCAGTGTACGTTGTTTTACTTATGCGATCAAGCTGATGTGGTGACGGTCGAGACGGGAAATGCGTAAGTACACCGGTGCTTTTTGGATTACATTTTTTGCACTTTCAAAACTCGATAACAAATAGCGTAAGTAAGTAGGTAGGTAGGTGTCGAAATATCAAATTAACAGGTCGTTTTACCGAAATAGTGCAAAGGTCGTTGATAATAAGACACTACCTACCGTATAAGTTGGCGTTTGCGTCTAACCGCATGTAGTACAATGTCGAGTGCATATCGATAACATAACCAGATAAGATAAACTGGGATTTACCTGCCCAGCTGATAAGGGACCTTCGAATCAAAATATTTGTTCCTAAATTCTCGCCTTCGGTGTTTCAGAGAACAATGCCCAGAAAGCAGCAACGTCTGTTGTAGAGTTCCAATCGCCTGGACGACGTCTGAACCCGGCATCTCGCCTGGCAATCCCGATCCCGTCGTCGACCCGCTACCAAACCCAGGTCCAGGTATTGACCCACAACCTCAGCCTCAACCTCCCATCGACGGCGGCACCGGCCAGACCAACTGCATATGTGTTCCATCGCACCAATGTACCGACCAGCTAGCGGTCTCAGCCGGAGCCGGACTCATCGATCCCAGGTTCGAAACAAGGTCAAACTCGAGTCGAAGACTAAATTTATGCGCATATTTAACGTAGAAAATGCGTATTCCAGATTCTCGTGCGTCTCTCCGGATATTTGCTGTCCACCGGACAGCATTAGCGGCGGAGCGACTGGATATACTCCGACGCAGGCGCCGTTTAATCCCAGTCCGACGCCGACGCAACCACCGTACGTCAACCCTAATCCAAACCCGGTAACGCAGTTTCCGCCCATTGGCAGTACGGTTACTCCTGGCGAATGCGGTATCCGATATCCGTCAACGTCGAATCGAATTTCAGCACCAGATCGTAAGTAAACTTGGACAAACTGTAAGGCGAGAGTGACTCGAAATCCGATTCTAAAAAAACTCAACACGTGTGTGTACCTACTTGGTGAATTTGCAGATTTGGCTGAAACTTCGTTCGGCGAATTCCCTTGGATGGCCTTGCTTTTGACCACCGAAACAGGCCCAGATGGCAGTATAACTGAAAACGTATTCGTTTGCGGTGCTTCTATAATATCTCAAACTATTGTATTGACTGCTGCTCACTGCGTCCAGTACGTGTCATACCGCACATTTACTTAGTCCTCTGGCGATCTGTTCTTCAAAAAGATTAACCAATATTTACACTTGCAGCAATAAGGTTCCAGAAGCGTTGAGAGTGCGGGCTGGAGAATACAACACACATCAAGGAGCTAGCGAACCGTTGATTCATCAAGATCGCCAAGTCGATAGGATTTCAGTTCCTAATGAATTCAACCCCAGAGTATTATTCAACGACGTAGCTCTCGTTCGCGTTTCCGAACCGTTCGATTTCGCTCCGCACATCAATCCAATTTGCTCGCCCATATTAAACACGCAATTCGATTTCAACTCCTACAATCCTAGCAATTGCTTAGCCACTGGATGGGGAAAGAACGCTTTCAGTGAGTTTTTTCAAAGAGTGCCTCAAAGTTACTTAAGTCTCGATTGGTATCATACTCGGGTTTTCGTACTTTCCTGCAGACATTGGCGAATTCCAGACAAGACTGAAGAGAGTAGATTTGACTTTGATAGAGCAAAACGAGTGCCAAAATCGATTGAGATCGACCAGATTAGGTCAGCAATTCAATCTACACCCTAGTTTTATATGCGCCGGAGGACAGCAAGGTTTTGATACGTGTCAGGTAATATATATCGACGTTCATATACATCTGATGTGATGACCATCGAAATTAACTATGATTTCATTGTACGCCAATTACAGGGTGACGGCGGTGGACCTCTGGTCTGCGCAACGAACGAGAACCCAAACAAATACGTTCAAGTTGGTATCATATCGTGGGGCATAGGATGTGCGAGCGATATTCCAGGTGTTTACGCCTCCGTATACGCGAACCGAGAATGGCTAGGTGTAGAGTATAATTCCTTGAGCGTATTCAGAATAGATACGAGTTCTAGAATAGGCTCCAGTTCAAAAGGTGATTCTAGCTCTAAAGGCGGTTCTAGTTCTAAAGCAGGTTCCAATTCTAAAGCAGGTTCTAGTTCTAAACCAAGTTCTAATTCTACTCGTACGTAGTTAGTTGCTTAGATTTCATAAAAATACTTAACTAAATTGTACTTAGGTACGTTTTGTCAAAAGTACATTGTGTAGGTACGTGTTCCGCATAAAAATGCTTTTGCAATAATAAATTATCATTTTTCATTTTTTCTTTTTAAACCACAGTAAGTGGTATCATTTCTACAAAACTGGAATCACGAGCTATTGGAATTCCGAATTGAAACATTACTTATGTACAAGTCGCATTTTCCACTTCCCACCCCATCCCACCACACTTCACTCACAATCCCTAAAATCTGGTTTTTTCATTTTAAAAAATCCTATTTTGGCACCTAATACAGCAAAAATTCTGAAATTTATGTGCTACATAAATTATATACCTACCTACGGGAAGTGATAACGAACTTTTGAGAATTTTTACAGATTTTTTTTGCACCGCTTTCTAGCCAAAAACCTGCTTAGAAATTTTAAAATCGCCCTCATTTCAAAACTAGAAACCATTCTTTTTTCTTTTTGGGACAAATTTGGCCTACCTCAGAACAATATAATATGGTAATTTTTTCAGATTTTTTACGATCTGGGGCTCGTGAAAAATGCACTTTTACTCAAAAAATCTCAAGTTTTGACGAGTTACCAGTGTGAATATTGGTCAAATGAAAATTCTGATGCCAAATTCTAATTCTACGGACCAAATTACCCTCATTTATACACCTTGCACGATAATTTTGGCAATACTTGAAAAATTCGATTTCCCCCTACATTTTCAGCATCAAAAAGTGATCAAAAAATCCAATTTTCCAAGTTTTTCCAAAATTATCGCGCGAAGTGTCTAGCTGGGGGTAATTTGACCCCCAGAAATCGATTCTGGCATTGGAATTTCCATCCGACCAATATTCACCCATGTATCCCGTCGAATCTCGAAAATCTTATATGGTAAAAAATTCAATTTTGGGAACTTTAGGCGAAACGGTAGCGAATAAAGGGTTTAAACTTTAAAGAGATAAATTGACTCGCTGAACGAACACGATTTCGTTTTTAGTGTTTTTAATCGAAGATGTTTACCGTCAAACAACGTGGATTGAAACTTTGAATCGTAGTTTTTTATTTTTTAACGAAATCACGAGTGAAAATCCTGACTTCGAAGCGTCGACAATAGATTTTTTAATAATGGCCTATAATGGATAGAGAGGACCACCAACGAGTACCTACGATTCGCATTTATACCTGCTAGGTATTTTGTACTCTATTCCCAAAAATTGCAATAAAAATTTAATTAGAACCTAACCAAAAAAACTTCACATTCATAAACGTCACAAGTCAATTTTCCAAAAATAACTAACCACTGGTGAGACGAACACCACTTGGAAGCTGTTCAAAACTTGCCCCGCGAGGCGGCGAGCGAGCAATGTCAGCGATCATGCTGATGTGGTGAACTAGGAAAAGTCGAGTCGGGAAATTCCTCAAGTGTAGATATTTTTGGATTATATGCAATTTTTGGGTTTTTACCAATCTATAATTAAGCAAGTAGGTAATTTTTAAATTGACAGGTTTGATAACTGGAGCAGGGCCGTGCAGAGAAAATCGGGGCCCGGAGGGGAAAACTGTGCAAGCAAAAAAAAAAAAAAAGCTGCTCTACATTAAATATTCATTAGATTATGATGCATATGTATGCAAAATTTGTCAATATTTTCAAATTTTCAGAGCTTTTTTTTTTAAAAATTTGTCAAAATTTTGTCATTTGGCCCCTTTACGGGCCCTCAAAAAAATCACGGGCCTGGGGGGAAACTCCCCTTTTCCCCTCCCTCTGCACAGGCCTGAACTGGAGGTTTACTTTCGTACCTACTCGTTAAGAACCATCGTTAATCGATACGTTTAATATCATACTTAATTACCTACATTATGTACTTATTTATCGTATGTACAACACGAAACATGATAAAGTAAATTCGGATTTACCCACGTAATGAAGAATTCTGAAATCAAATCAAATCTAGTCTGAAGTTCTTATATGCAATTTGATATTCTCGAGAACGGTTGTTTTTGCATGATTCGAGTAACCATCATCAGTATATCAACCTCGCTTTTGTTACCGTTACCATTTTCATTCCATCATTTGCCATATACATACCCGCGATTCACAAAAGCGCACCGCACCAATCAACGTTATTCGAAATGTATTTCGTGCAAATTTTCGCGCCTGCTTTATTTCTGTTTGCGACCACCAGCACCACTACTGGAGAAACAAACATCGCTGTGAGTTCGAACCAAACCCTAGCTAACAGTTCCGAGACAAAACTAACTACGTTCGAATATAGCATTTCTCTGAGACGTGGCAAAAATCAGAGCCTTGGATTACGTAAAATTATCACCACACGACTTGAGTTGAATGGAAATACCACGGAGCAGTGCCAATGTACAAAATTTTACTGGTGCAATGCAGGTGATGCGGTGACAGACGAGATGGGAAACACGTAAGTACACCGATGGCTTTGGATTGTATTTTCCGCGTGTAATCGCCTAAAAATGATCATCTTTGATTCTGCAGGATACCATGTCCAAGCAACGACGAAGTCTGTTGTACAGCTCCAATGAAACTTATAACAACCGCAAGTTCAGTTACACTCCCCAACGACGGCGGTACCGGCCAATCCAACTGCGTATGTGTTCCATCACACCAGTGTACGAAAAAGGAAGAGACCTCTGCCGGAGTTGGACTGCTCAATCCCAGGTTCGAAACGGCATTTCAGCAATTGCGCCAAAGATACCAGCAATTGCGCCGTTGACGTTAGATTATCATGTGTGCAATTGCGCTAACTAAATGAAATCTAAATGAACGACTTTGTCCATTCGATTTAAATGGATGCGAATATACGAAATACAAGTTCATTGGTGAGAGGAGTTCGTTGATGGGAGAAGTTCGTTGACGAGAGGAGTCTCAAACCGTATGATTCATATTTTGGTCGATCGTTTTTGTAGTTTTATTCGAAGAATGGTTTTGGCGCAATTGCATATATTTTTTGTCGCAATTCCATACATCTAATTCCGCCGAATTGGCGCAATTGCAGATTAGCCTTCGTAACAAGGTCAACTCCAGTTGACGATTATGCGCATAGGTAAGTATTTAACGTAGATAATGCATATTACAGATTCTCGTGCGCCTCTCCGGATATTTGCTGTACACAGGAAAGTATTAACGGTGGAATAACCGGATATACTACAACTGAGACGCCGTTTGATCCCAGCCCGACGATGGAGCAGCAATTTCCACCCGTTATTGGTACGAGTACTGCTGTGGAATGCGGCATCAGATATCCGTCCATCTCGACTCGAATTTTAGCGCCAGAGCGTAAGTAAACTGAACTTGGACTAAGGCAAGAGTGACTCGCAGTCGCAATCCGACTTGAAGAAACTTGACATGTTTATTTGGTGAATTTGCAGATTCGTCTGAAACTTCGTTCGGCGAATTCCCTTGGATGGCCATGCTTCTGACCACCGAAACGGCCCCAGTTGGTGTTGTGACTAATAACGTGTTCGTTTGCGGTGCTTCTCTAATATCTGAAACTATTGTATTGACCGCTGCTCACTGCGTCCAGTACGTGTCATTTACCGCACATAATTATACCTATGTACTTAGTCCTCTCACGATCTCTTCTTCAAAAAGATTAACCAATATTTACACTTGCAGCAATAGGGTTCCAGCAGCGTTGATAGTGCGGGCTGGAGAATACAATAGACTTCAAGGAGCTAACGAACCATTGATTCATCAAGATCGCCAAGTCGATACTATTTCACTTCATGGTGAATTCAACCCCAGAGTATTATTCAACGACGTAGCTCTCGTTCGCGTTTCCGAACCGTTCGATTTCGCTTGGCACGTTAATCCGATTTGCTCGCTGATATCAGACTCTGAGTTTGCCGATCCCAGCTCTTACAATCCTAGCAGCTGCGTAGCCACTGGATGGGGAAAGAACGCTTCTAGTGAGTACTTCTAATTTTCACTCGTTTGTCATATCATAAAGGGAATAGCTGCACCGTTATAAGCCTATAAGGCGTGGGTTCCGCAAATCTGCCCCTCTAAGGAGATAAAAATTTCGCTTATGGTTTAAAACCTTCCTCAGTACAACCCAAAGCTACTCTCAAAATTTGAACTTCCTCAGTTGTGTAGTTCTTGAGTTGAAGTGTTACAGACGGACATACTTTTCTTTTTTATACTAAATGTGGTACTATACTCGGGCTTTCGTGAATTTCTGCAGATACTAGCGACTACCAGGCTTCACTGAGAAAAGTAGATTTAACTTTGGTAGAGCAAAACGAGTGCCAAAATCGTTTGAGATCGACCGAATTAGGTCCACGATTTCATCTACATGCTAGTTTCATATGCGCCGGAGGACAGGAAGGCTTTGATACGTGTCAGGTAAATATATCGATATTCAAGTGTCATGATTTAGTATTTGTGATGATGATGACCATCGAAATCGCTTTTTTTATAACTGATTTCATTGTATACCAATCTCAGGGTGACGGCGGCGGACCTCTTGTCTGTGCAACGAAAAAGAACCCAAGCAAATACGTTCAAGTAGGCATCGTATCGTGGGGCATAGGATGTGGGAACAAAGTTCCAGGTGTTTACGCATCTGTGTACGCGAACCGAGATTGGCTGAATCAAGAGTATAATTCATTGACCATATTTAGTGGTATGTCTAGATCTGGAACAGGGTCCAGTTCCAAAGCGAATTCCAGTTCATAAGCTGGTTGTAGTTTTTATGATTTGATAAGTAGGTACAGTTGAGTTGTCTTTGTGTCAAAATTACGTTGTTTAGGTAAGTAGGTAGGTACCCACATGCTTCGCGTAGCTATTTCTACAATGAAAAATTTCATTTTTTAATTTTTTAACATTGAAGCCAGAGACCTACAGAGCGGGAAGGTGTGGGGGGTGCTTCACCCCCTAGCATTTTCAGTTGGAAATTTTTCGGAAAAAATTTGTAAAATTTGGCGAAATAGGGTAAAAGTTGATAAAAGTTGACAGAAGCAATAATCGTAGAGGAAAGTTGTAAAGTAATAGAAAAAATAAAGTAAAATATCGAAATGAGTTATTAATTTTTACAATTTGAAAATATATGACGGATGGAAATTAAAAAAATTGCAGGAATGTATGGTTATTAACACATCGTATATTGGTGCTGTATACGTGTATTCTGTTGGCTGTTCAAAGATTAAGCGTTTTCGAGTTGGAAAAAGTTGGGAAAAACAAAGTAAAATTCCAAAATGAATTTTGAAAATAAGCAACAAGTAGGTAAGTGAGAATCAATAAAAATTTTAAAGAAAATTAATCGAGAAAACGAATTAAAATTCCAGTAAAAATTTTGAAAAATCAAAAAATTAGAAAGTTTTGAAAAATTAAAAATTTTGAAAGTTTTGACAAATTAAAATTTTTTTAAAAACCAAAATTTAAAAAGTTTATAAATGATTAAAAAATTTTAATTTTTTTAAACTTGAAAATTTGCAATATTTGTATAGAAATTAAAAATTTTCGTAGGTATGAAAGATTTGTGTTCGATGGTACCCAGGGGCGGAGAGTCTTGTGCCACGCATGTCACCAATGTGACTTGTGGAATTTTTTGGTGACACGTGGAACTTTCTTGTGACATGTAGAAGTTTTATGCGACATGGCAAAAATTTGTGGAAAAAATACTGTCAATATATCCTATTATGACTAAAATTGCAATTTTTTCAAAAAAAATCCTAAAAATTTTTGTCCTCGCTTCGCTCGAGCATAGTGTTTTTTCTATTTTTTGAACTTCAATTTTACTTGTATCAAAAAACTACAAAAAACTGCACAGGTACTCCAAAACAACCCTTCAATTCGAAATTGAAATTTTTCTCAAAATTTTTAACCTTTTCAAAATATGAAAAATGGTTTCTTGCAATATTTTGGCAAGGAAATTCTGAGAAAAAACTAGTAAGCAAACAAAAATTTTTTGCGTGAGTTTTTTTTCAATACTTACACAGAAAATGCCGCTCCTCTCTCAAAATTTTCATCAAAAATGGGCAAAAAATATACCTTCTTTAAGCCAAATTGCAATTTTTTCTAAATTTGTCGTAAAATTTTGTGTTTCGTATTTTTGAAATTTATTCGCTTGACTTGGGTGTCAAGATTTTTGGGCCTTTAAGCGGCAAAATATTAAAATCGTCTCTTAAGACTTGAAAAAATTAGTTGACGTTGGAAAATTTGAGTCTCACCCCCCTCATTTATACCCCTTCGAAAGGCCACTATGTTTCCAAAAAAATAAAAGTGGAAAGCTACCTATAATTACTTACATTAAAACTTTAAACTGAAAAAATAAATCATGTGTTGAATAAGAATTGTACAAGTTGGTCAGGAGGTATTCAAACTTATTACAGGATTCACACCTTCCTTTTCCCCTTTCAACGGGATTCAAAGTTCACTTCAGCAACAGGTGCAAAAATTAACTGCCTATGTGTACTGTAGGTACCTAGGTTATTTCAAAATCAAAATTGGAATTTTTTGGTTTTTGGAAAATTGAAAGTTGAGCTTTTTGAAAAGTTTACTGACCTCCAAAGTTCAAGATTTGAGTCGCACAAAATTCAAACTTTCAAACATGAAGATAATTATGGAAGAATTTTTTTTCTTCTTTGGCCATGCTCATTGGTTATAGCGTTCAGGTTTTTGAAAATTTAATCGACCTCTGAGTAGCAGAAAAAATTACAACTGCATTTTTTGATCTTTTGGCAAAGTTAGACTCCTCTTTTTCATTTTCCAAAAATACTCCGAAACTGGACAGTTTTTGGGCTCAGACTTAATAATTACCATACGACTCGTCTCTGACGGAAGTCCAGGCGAGCAGTGCCAATGTACGTGGTGTAACATGTGCGATCCAGCAGATGCAATGACTGTCAAGTTGGGAAATGCGTAAGTAAATGTTTTCGGATTATCCCCCTTCTAATTTTATTAATGTTTCAAAACTTTCAAAGGGGTACCCTTACCCGCGGTTAAGATAGGTCAATACGCCTAAGAGCTACTGCTACTTGTCCAACAGTCAGATATCTATGATATTGTATACTACCCGAAAACAGCAATTCAAAGTTTCAATCATTGTTTTCTGGTAATAAACATCATCAACCAAAAAAAAAATAACCACAAAATCGTGTTCAGCGACTCAGTTTACCACAATAAACAGTTTTTCCGCGATCACTTTGCGTGAAATTCCCAAAATTGAAGTTTTACCTCAAGATTTTCGAGTTTGGATGGAGTACCTAGAGGGGTGAATACTGGTCGAATGAAAAGCGCAATGCCAGATTCGGTTTCTGAGGGTCAAATTATCCCCATCTATACATTTTGCACGATAATTTTGAAAAAACTTGAAAAAATTAATTTTTTTAGACCACTTTTTGATCCTGAAAATATCGAATTTTTCAAGTTTTGCCAAAATTATCGTGCAAAATGTATAGATGGGGATAATTTGACTGGCAGAAACCGAATCTGGCATTGGACTTGGAATTTGGCATCAGAATTTTCATTTGGCCAATATTTACGCTTCTACCCCGTCGAAACTCGAGAATCATAGGGTGAAAATTCAATTTTTGGGAATTTTAGAAAACACGGTCGCGAAAAAAGTTTCGAAGGGGGTAAATTGACTCGCGGAACACGAATTCGCTTTTAGTGTTTTTAATCGAAGATGTTTACTGCCAAACAACGTGGATTGAAAGTTTTATTTTTTATATTTTTCAATTACTTGAATCGCGAGAGAAAATCCTGACTTTGAACCGTCGATATAGGTTTTTAAAAAATGGTCTATAGTGGATAGAGAGGATCACTAACGAGTACCTACCATTCGCATTTATACCTGCTCGGTATTTTCTATAAAATCCTTAAACACTGCAAAAAAAAATCTGATAAGATTTACATAGCCAAAAAACTTCACATTCATAAACGTCACAAGTCAATTTTCCAAATATAACTAACCACTGGTGAGACGAACACCACGAGGAAGCTGTTCAAAACTTCCCCCACGAGGCGGCGACCGAGCAATGCCAGTGATCATGCTATGATGTGATGAACTTGGAAAAGTCGAGTCTGGAAATTCCTCAAGTGTAGATAGGTAAATATTTTTGGACTATAATTTTTGCGTTTTTTCCAATCCATAATTAAGTAAGTACGTAGGTGTGGAATTTTTAAATTAACAAGTTGTTTTAAACACTTATCGTAACGAATATCATTTGATAACAGATGATTTACTCTTCCATCTACTCGTTAAGAACCATCGTTAACCGATATGATTAATTACCTGAATAGGTAGGTACTTATTTGTAGTAAGTACGATACGATAAGGTAAATTCGGATTAATCCACGTAATGAAGAATTCTGAAAATAAATCAAATTTTGTCGGTAAATTCTTATATGTTATTTGATATTCTCGAGAACTGTTGTTTTTGCATGATACGAGTAACCATCGGTGAATCGATATCGCTTTTGTTACCGTCGTCATTTTCATTCTATCATTTGGCATGTACCCGTTATTCACATAAACGCATTGCAGCGATTAACGTAATTCGAGATGTATTTTACGCGAATTTTAGCCACTGCTTTAATTTTGGCTGCGACCACTGGTGAAACAATCATCGCTGTGAATCCAATCAAAACCCCAGCTACCGGTTCCGAGGCGAAACCCACTACGTTCAAAGATAGCATTTTTCTGAGAGCTAGCAATAATCAGGGCCCTGTATTAGGTGAAATTATCACCACACAACTTGGTTCAGCCAAGGAGCAGTGCCAATGTACAATATTTTACTTGTGCAATGAAGGTGATGCGGTGACTGCAGACGAGACAGGAAACGCGTAAGTAAAGTACATCGACCACCGATGCCTTTGGATTACATTTTAGCTGATTTTCATTTTATGAAAAATTAGCTATTAAATTTCACCCGCGATGTTTCCATATACATAAATATGCATATATAGTTCAATTTTTGTCCCCACGATAACTCACGAAATAATGGAGCGATTGAGCTGAAATTTTCAGGGGAGATTCGTACGTGCTTGGAATAGAAGCCTATTGTTTTTGAAAAAAATCGGTCCGATTGCGGCGCTATAATGGTCAAAAAAGATTTTCACCCTTCGAAGAATTTTATTTTGCCTAGAAATATTATCAAAGATGATCCGATTCCCTCGAAATTTCAATTATCGTCGAGATCTAGAGGTAGAGGGGTGATAGGGGTAGTAACGCGACAAAATGATTTTAAATGTTCCGAAAAAGAAAATTTGTTTTTGATACTAAAATGAACTGGCTCTCTGGTTATTTGGGAATATTGTAATTTTATGACGGAATCAATCATAATGAACTTTAGGTATCTATAGGTATCTTATAATAGATACCTATTGTGTCAAAATCAATTGGGCTGTGAAATAATTTTGAAATTTAGAAAGTATTGTACGTAACGACGGATACGTATTCATTTTAGGAAATTATGATTAATTCATTTCAATTTCATGAATTCAATTACTTATTATTGAGCAAAAATTGGAAATTTTATCAAATTTTATTCATTTGAATTCATGAATTCAATTAGATAATATTTAGTGCAAATTGAACTTTTTTTTGGAACTTTGATAAAATTGAATGAATTTGATGAATTAAAAAAAACATTAATTTAATTTTTTTTTCTTAAATTCCAAACTCCATTTGAAAGTTTTATAATTTTTGTAATTTATTCGTTAAATGCACGTAAATATGTGTTTGTAGAAAGTAAGAACGGATATTCATAGGAACTTGAAATTTCTTCTATTCTTGAATAGGAAATTACTATTTCATTTCAATTTCATGAATTTAATAAAATTAAAATTTTTTGAAAATTTCATCAAATTATAGTGAAAATCAGCTATTATTCTAACGCAAAATTGCGTTAGAGTTTTTTTCGCATGCAATCGCCTACGAATGATCATCTTTGATTCCGCAGGATACCATGTCCAAACAGGGACGAAGTCTGTTGTAGAGCTGCATTGCAATGGATGCCCACCGCAAGTTCAATTATCCTCCCCAATTACAACGAAGAAGACACTAAACCTCCCCTCGACGGCGGCACCGGTCAGTCAAACTGCATATGTGTCCCATCGCACCAATGCATCAGCGAGCAAGAGACCTCGGACGGAGATGGACTGCTCAATCCCAGGAGGCAAAAAAGGTCAACTCCAGTTGACGACTATGCGCATAGGTAGGTATTTACCCGGGAAAAAAAATTATATCCGATTGGATCTAATTGCACAAAATTGTTCGCATCCAATTGGATCGAAGAAATGGCGCAATCCAATTGAATCCAATCGCATCCAAACGGATCCAAACGGATGCGATCGGATCTAAAACAAGGGTAGTTTTTTAGTGGGTAAATTGAATCAATTCAATGTCCCAGCGTTCATAAATTTTTATTTTGTAATTACAATTTCAAGAAGTCAAGTTCATAAACACTGTGTGAGACAAAACATCTCTCATCGAGCATGTCAATTATCTTTACACACAGGCGAGGTTGACGCTTGATGTGGAAGGAGAAGCATTCTTCTCCTTTTGTAATAATCACTTAAACCTTGCCTCATATACTTTTTACAACACACTCTATCCAAGAGAGGTGAGAGGGATATAGTTCAAATACGAATCACATAAATGATAGGATCCATACATGTATAACAGGATTCAAATAGATGCAACCATATATAAATAGATC
>FIZT01042355.1:2320-12784 GCA_900065295.1 Paracoccus marginatus
TTTTTGGGGGGGGGGGGGGGGGGCTGCTTGAGATAGGTACCAAACTTTGGATTCGAGACGAGTAGCGATGGAATGGTGAACTAAAGCTGATATAGACTTGAAGAGAGAAGGTAAGAATTGGATTATATTTCATAAAGCGCCCGGTTGATGAGAATATTTTTTTCTTGCGAAAGACGAACAAAATCATGCGATGAAGTCTGATCGGCTCTTATCGAAGGAATGATAATTAAAATTGAGCTGATTCGAAGCGATGACGATCGCCATCGATCGTCTATCGTGGCGCAACCCGAGACTACACAAGTAAGTATTTTTCTTCGTCTGTAAACAGCGTAAAGAGTGTGGAATGTAATAGATTGTGTAGATGGTTCGGATAAACTAATGTGGATTCGAGAAAATGCCCTTGGAATTTGAAAAAGGTTATTTTCATTTCAACAAAATCGACTTCATTTGCCACCAAGATGCTTCAATTTAAAATTTTCAACTTTTTTCAAAAAAATGACATTTTTCTTTGTTGAAAAAAAAAGACCATTTTTTTTTTTTTTGAAGAAAGTTGACAATAAATTTCTTCAATAATTGAAATTTTGATTTCAACATTTTTAGTTTTTTTTTTTTTTTTTTTTTAAATTTTTTTCCAATAACAGATTTTTTTAAAATTATCATTCTTCAAGACATTTCAGTTTTTTCTTTTGGAAAATTCATTTCTGACATTTCAATTCATTTCTTCAAAAAATTTTATTCTCCAATTTTTCTGTTTGAAAAATTTATTCCATTTCATTTTTTAAATAATTATTACAATTTTTGGGGGGATTTTTGATTTCTTCAAAAAATTTTATTTTTCCAATTTTTCTAATTGAAAAAATGATTTTATCTCATTTAATTCATAATTATTACAATTTTTTTAGGAAAATTTTCATTTTTTCTTCTATTCTTGAGTATTTATTTGCAGTTCATTTTTTCACTCCGAATTTTTTGGGGATTTTCCATTTCTTTAAAAATTCTAATTTTCTGATTTTTTTCAATTGAAAAATTATTTCATTTCATTTTCTTTATAGTTATTACTATTTTTTAGGGAAATTTTCATTTTTTCGACTATTTTTCATTCTTTTTTTCCAGTTCATTTTTTCATTTCAATTTTTTTGGAGGTTTTTCATTTCTTCAAAAAATTTCAATTTTCCAATTTTTCTAATGGAAAAAATTATTCCATAAATTATTTTCTTTATAATTATTGGGATTTTTCGTTTTTTAAAAAGTTTTCAATTCTCAATTTTTATTTCAACTTCATGTTTTTATGAAAATTTTTGGAAATATTCATTTTTTTATTACTTCAATTTTTTCATTTTTTTTTCCAATCGTACTGATTCATCAATTTATCTTTTGATCTTTCAAAAAATTCTCAAAATTTTTATTTTTCAATTTTTTTCATTTTTTTGGTATCTTTGATCATTTTTTTAATGTTCAAAAAAATGAAAATATACAAATTTTATTGTTTTCTTTTTTCACGAGGATTTTTTTTTTTTTGGATTTTGAAGCATAATTATTCCATTTCATTCTCCTTATAATTATTTAATTTTCCACTTTTTTCATTTCAGTTTTTTTTTAGTTTATTATTTATTACATTTTTTTTTTTTTTGATATTTTCATTTATTTTTATTTAACTTCGTGTTTTTACGAAAGTTTTTGGAAATATTCATTTTTTTGTTCTTTCAATTTTTCAATTTCAGGTATTTATTTTTTTTAAATCGTACTGATTCATATTTTTATTTATTTTTTTGATCTTTCAAGAAATCCTCAAAATTTTGATTTTTAAAAATTTTTCATTTTTCGATATCTTTGATTATTTTTTCAGCGTTCAAAAAAAATGAAAATTCACAAATTTTTTTCACGAAAAAAATGTTTTTAAATTTTGAAACACGTCAACCTAAACTTTTTCAAAAAAATTGATTTCTTCAAGATGTTGTTTTTGATTTTTATAATTTTTCGAAATTTGATTTTTTTAGTTTTTCAATTAAAAAAATTCAACGAAACATTTTTTCAAAAATCCAAATATTTCAACTTTACAATAAACTTTATCTCATTTTCGAACTGAAAATTCCCCTCCTCCCTCCCTCGGAAAAAAATCAAACAGTATTCTTCTCAACAAAAGAAATTCAGATTCTTACCTTTTTCCAAAACTGATCGTCCTCGTCCGATGGCTAATCATTATAGGTAGGAATTAAGAAACGCACGAAGCCGTAATCATGCCACCAGCGCCTGGTAAATCGGTGCTGCCCATCAAGTACTGATCCACTTCTCTGGCCGCTTGACGACCTTCGGTGATACCCCATACGACTAACGACTGGCCTCGTCGACAATCTGCGAACGTAAAAAGTCGAATCAAAACAAATTCGAACTGTAAAAATAATTTTCTCAAATTTCGCAGTTCAATGCGGTTGCGCACTTACCGCCGGCGGCGAAAACTTTAGGATGCGAAGTGGAGTACTTTCCGGCAGGCGTTTCGTAATTCGAGCGAGGATCTAGTTTCAAGTCCAACTCGGTCGAGATGTATTTTTCGGGGCCCAAGAAACCCATTGCCAATAAAACGAGGTCGCTTTTGAATACCTGCGAGTTTTCAGGCGTATAAATAATTTTTCGCCGTCAATTTTACCTAGATTTTCAAGTCGACTTTCGCTTACTTTCTCCGTTCCGGGTATTTCGTCCATTTTCCACCTGCCTAGTTCGTCTTTCGTCCATTTGACTTGAGCTGTTTTTATACCGCTGACTTGTCCTTTACCGTTATCGATAAATTCCTGTGTGGAGGAAAAAATATAAACGCAAATGAGAAGTTATTGCTGATGAAATTTTTGGTGGGAGGACCAATGCCGGTGGACTTACTTTACTTAAAATGCTAAATTGACGTGGATCTTTGCCAGTTTTGGCTCGAACTTCTTCGTGTCCGTAATCGACTTTGAAAACTCGTGGGAATTGAGGCCAAGGGTTATCTTTAGACCGAGAGGTCGGCGGTTCAGGCAGAATTTCGAAAGCTATCACCGAATTAGCACCCTAAAAAAAAAAGAAAAAGACAAATTAACTTCTGTCTATGGGAGTTCCGTCGACTCAGGCTGACCAACTCGCTCGTCGGAGTTCTGCTTACCTGTCTGAACGAAGTACCAATACAATCGCAGCCCGTATCACCTCCTCCGATCACGATTACGTCTTTATCTTTGGCCAATATCGGCGGTACGTTCATGTCGCCGGCTTGTTTCTTTTGCCACGATTCCAGGAAGCTCATCGCGAAGTGAATTCCTTCCAGTTGCCGCCCAGGTATGGGTAAATCTCTGGGCCAGGTCGCTCCGGTGCATAGGATTACGGCGTCGTAATCTTGTACCAATTCCTACAAACGACAGAGTCGATTAAATCGAGCCGATTCGAGGTGAATTTTAATAAAATGGGAAATGACGCGTACTTTGGCCGAAATATCCTTTCCTACGTTGATATTGGTCTTGAATTCGATACCTTCTTCGGCCAATAGCGATACTCTTCTTTGTACAACCTCTTTGGATAGTTTCATCGTAGGAATACCGTATCGCAGAAGTCCACCGACTCGGTTATTGCGTTCGTACACCGTTACCAAATGTCCAGCCTGAAGAGTAAAAATTCAAAATTATAGTTCGATTCGGCCATCTTTCGGTGCCTTTTTTCTCAGTCCGATTCACCTTATTGAGCTGATGAGCAGCAGCCAGGCCAGCTGGACCGGATCCGACGATGGCCACCTTTTTGCCAGTCCTTTTCAGCGGTATTTCAGCCTTGATCCATCCCTTTTCGAAGGCATTGTCGATGATAGCGCACTCTATGTTTTTAATCGTGACAGGCAGCTCGTTAATACCGAGTACGCAAGCTCCTTCGCAAGGTGCCGGGCAAACTCGACCAGTGAATTCTGCAAAAATTACAGTCGCGTTAAAAATTAGCTTCCCTGTTTGAAAAATACCTACGCCAATATACGAGCCCTGACCTGGGAAATTATTCGTCTGCAGAAGCTGATTCAGAGCTTCGGTCCAGTTATTGTTGAAAACCAAATCGTTCCATTTGGGTATAATGTTACCCAGCGGACATCCGTGCGACGATTGGCAGAACGGTACGCCGCATTCCATACAGCGAGCCGCTTGCACTTGCAGATTCTTACGCACGTACGGGAAGTTGTAAATTTCGTCCCAGTCGTTCTGACGTTTCTCGACCGAACGGTAAGGGTTCGTTTCGCGACCGTATTTAACGAAGCCTCTGCGATGGGGAAAAAAAAATAGAAAAAAACGATCGAGTGTGAGCACTACTAGCAGGTGAACCGACGATTCCGAAAAAATTTTCCAAGTACCTCGTCTTGTCCAAAATCATGTCCAGTTTCTTTTTCTGGAACGAGGCATCGGTGACAGTCTCTTCGATATCTTTTACAGAGCCAGAAGATACCTTTGGAGCGACTTGATCACCGGAAGCTTGTTTCTGAGGTGCTTTACCCTCTTCGGCCGCCATCTGTTTCAGAGCTCTTTGGTATTCATACGGGAATACCTGGAGAAATTTCAACATAAGATGGGAATAGTGGAAAGAAGGCCACAAGTGGGTGTATCGAGGTGTGCACTCACTTTAACGAATTTTTCCGCAGCCGCGGGCCAATTTTCTATCAAATTTTCTGCAATCAGCGAACCAGTTTTCGTTTTGAATTCGATTAGAAGGTCTTTCACGTAGTCCAGATCCTTGGGATCGTCCAACGGTAACAATTCCACCATTTCTTTGTTGCATTTGCTACGAAAAAAAGAGGTCAAAATTGATTACATATATCTCGATTGAAAAAAATATACAATGATAATTTCAGGGACACATACAGGGTAGCCAAAATCGAAGAAATCATTCGAGGTAAAAAAAAATTAGAATTCCGTTTTGAATAAAAATTTACTCACCTATTGAAACTGCCATCGACGTCCAAAACAAAGGCAATGCCGCCGGACATACCAGCCGCAAAATTACGCCCAGTCAGTCCCAAAATCAGAGCGCATCCTCCGGTCATGTACTCGCAACCGTGATCACCGACACCCTAACGTACATAGGAAAAATTCCATCGTCAATAATCGTCGTAGTTTCTTCAAAAATCACCCGATTCGAAAGCAGTTTACCTCGCAGACGGTAACGACGCCCGAATTTCTCACGCAGAATCTCTCCGACGTGATACCTCTGAAGAAAGCTTTACCACAGGTGGCACCGTAAAGGCAGACGTTACCAGCGATGACGTTTTTGTGCGATTCGAAGGTCGACGATTTAGGAGGATAGATTATCACTTCGCCTCCGGACAAGCCCTGCAGAGAGGATCAGAAAAAGACGGTCGATTAGCGAGTGGCGAAAATCGATGGATCAAAAAGACAAACGAAGATCGGTCTTACTTTTCCAACGTAGTCGTTGGCATCTCCTTCCAAAGTGACGTGGACTCCTTTGGTTAAAAATGCGCAGAAACTCTGGCCTGCTGATCCTTTCAAAGATATATTGATACTATTGTCTGGCAATCCTTGATCGTATTTCCTGCAAAAATTTGAAAAAATAAAAGCATTGTCGATATACGAAGAGAAGACCTTTTGTGATAGGTAAATTGACACACATACATTGAAATATGGTAACTGAGAGTTGAAGCGAAAGCCCGACATTCGTTATTGATGACCAATTCGATATCGACGCTTTTCTTTTCGCCATTCAAGACAGGCAGCGATTTCTCGTATAAAATATTATCGAGTCGTTTCTCCAACTGGAAATCCTAATTGCAGAAAAGAAGACAAAACCGTCAAAACCAACCAGCGATTAATTTTCCACCACTCGGTCTGCACAGCCTTACTTGAGTTTTTGATCCGGCTTCGATATTGACACCTGGTCTCATGTGGAGGGCATTTTTCAAAATCAATCCCAAATTTAGGAACTTGGCTTTAGGATTATTCAGATTTTCGGACGTCTTGAGCAGATCGGTTCTACCGATGAGATCTTGATAACGAGTAATACCCAAGTTGGCCATATGTTCTCGGACCTCTTCGGCCAGCATGAACAGGTAATTAATCACATGCTCCGGTTTGCCGGCGAATTTCTTACGCAGTTCAGGGTCCTGGGTGGCTATACCGACCGGGCACGTGTTCAGGTGGCATTTTCGCATCATCGTGCAGCCCATCGCGATCAACGGAGCCGTACTCATGCCTATTTCGTCCGCTCCCAAGATGGCGGCTACGACTACGTCGAAACCTGGGCGAGAAAAAAAAAACACGAAGTGATGAGATCAAATCAGGTTGGATTTCTCAACAGTCCGCCCTCCACTTACCAGTTCGAATTTGTCCATCGGCTTGAATGACAACTCTGGATCTTAGATTATTCAAAACCAAAACCTGGTGCGTCTCGGCCACTCCCAACTCCCAAGGGACGCCGGCGTTTTTGATACCAGTCCACGAGCTAGCGCCGGTACCTCCATCGTGGCCAGAAATCGTGATATGTTCGGCTTTACCCTGTAATCGTCCGTACGTCATCATTGTGATATCCACTTGCGCGAAGCTGCACTCCTTTCTGAACTCACCTTGGCCACACCCGAAGCTACGACACCGACTCCGACTTCGGAGACGAGTTTGACGGAAACTCGGGCGTTCGGATTGGCGCACTTGAGATCGTAAATCAATTCGGCGAGATCTTCGATCGAATAAATATCGTGATGGGGAGGCGGCGATATGAGGCCGACCCCGGGAACCGAATGTCTCGTACGGGCAATATCTTTGGTAACTTTGTAACCGGGTAACTCGCCACCTTCTCCTGGTTTAGCTCCTTGAGCCATTTTGATCTGCAGGTCGTCGGCGTGCGCCAGGTACGAACTCGTGACGCCGAATCGCCCCGAGGCCACTTGCTTGATGGCCGAACGTTTGGAATTCTGCGGATCTGCGTCCAAGTACCGATCTGCTTCTTCGCCTGCGAATACAAATCAACCACACGGTCAGAATACCACTTCAGGTAAAGACTAATACTAGGCGTATCTCATTTACCTCCTTCTCCGGTGTTCGACTTGCCTCCGATACGATTCATCGCTACAGCCAGTGTTGAATGAGCCTCGATCGAAATACTACCCAAACTCATGGCGCCTGAAACCGATCTCAAAAGTCAACCGTGGATCGTATTTTTGGCCAAAATTACACACGAAAATCACTCACCAGTGGCGAATCTCTTCACGATATTGGCGGCAGGTTCGACCTGCTCGATAGGAACCGGACTTCTGGACGGAATCAACTCCAACTGACCTCGTAACGTGCACTCCCTTACGCTTTCCATCGTAGACTCGCAGAATTTATTATAAGCGTTCTCGCTTTTATTGTTCACCGCTTCCTAGAGCATCAAAAGCCTGTTTAGAACCGTCCACGCGACCCTTAAATTGGATCGAGTCGACTGCTTACTTGTAAATTAGCGATACTGAGCGGATCGTTGATATGTTTCTCGCCTCCACTTCGCCAATGGTAGTATCCAGGGTTACGCAGCACCAACATATCGACGCTACGCTCCGAATACGACAAGTGGTGCCTTTCGAAGGCTTCCTCGGCCAACACGTCAAAGTCTACGCCGCCGATCCGAGAAGGTGTGCCCTGTAAGAACCATCTCGATGAGTTTTGAAGGAATCTGGACAGATTTTTTGGAACTCTGGTGCACTCACTTTGAAGCATCGATTGATAACTTCGTCGGCCAATCCGATAGATTCGAAGATCTGAGCACCTTTATACGATTGCAACGTTGATATGCCCATTTTAGCCATCACTTTCGATATACCTTTATCCATAGCTTCGGAGTAGCTCTAAATTTGAGAGGAAAAATGTTCGAAATTATCCAATTCTCCTCTAGCGACCTCGGTTCCCCTATTACTCACCTCGAAGACAACTTTATCGGTGAAAGACGAATCCAAAACGCCTTCTTCCCTTAAACTCTTCGCCATTTCGAATACCAAATAAGGGCAAATGGCGTCCGCGCCGTATCCGAGCAAAACGCACATATGATGCACCTCTCTGGCCTCGCCGGTTTCTAAAATCAATCCGACTTTCATCCTTTGCCTTTCCTCGATCAGATGGTGATGGACAGCGCCCAAAGCCAACAGAATACTCAACGGTATTCGATTAGCCGAAGCTTTACGATCGGACAGTATGATCAGTTGATAGTTATCCATGGCTGCTTGGCAAGCTTCGTCGCAGACTCTCGTCAAACTATTCAAGAAGCCTTTTTTGCCTTCGGATTTATGGAACGTGACGTCGATAACTTTGGTCTAGGCGAATAAAGCAAATTTCAAAATGTCATTTCGAGAGTGGGACGATGAAAACGTGAAGAGGGGATGTATTTTACCTTCCATCCTCGATGAGTATTGCATCTGAGCACTTCCAAATCGTACAACGAAATTATAGGATTAGGTAAGAAGATACGATGACATTGCTGAGATCCGGGTATCAAGATGTTTCCTTCTGGACCGATAGGGCACATCAGAGACATGACCACTTTCTCACGAATTGGATCAATAGGCGGGTTAGTAACCTGTAAATTAAGAAATTATCACCCTGGTCGTAAAAATCGATAATCAAGCTAATTACACCTTGGGTCAGTGGTTACCTGAGCGAACAGCTGTTTGAAATAATCATAAAGCAAAGGCTGGAACCGAGACAGGCAAGCCAAAGGTGCATCGTTACCCATAGATCCGAGCGCTTCTTTGCTGTATTATCAAAATGGCGGCATTAGACGTGACCCACCAAAATCGATTTAGATCGAATTGAAAGCGACTACAGTACGCATACCTGGTACGAATCATAGGTAACAAAAGCATCGTGATCGTTTCGATGGTGTAGCTGAACAAAGACAGCCTACGATCGCCGCCCCAAATTCTGGTTATCTCGTGTTCCGGCAGATTATCCGAAATATACTTATTCTTTCCGCTGGTCACGAATTCGATAGACTTGGCCTTCACCAGACCGACTTTTTTCACAGCTTCGTTACGTAACTCGTCCATCAAAATCTGTATGCAAACGAAATCGTCGGTTAGAAAAAAGTGAAGAGAATTGAAACTGAAGCGTCATGTCAGCCGAGGTCTACCAAGGTTGCTAAATGCTAAAAAGCTGCGATGGTGGATGAAAATACTAGTTTTTTATCACATATATTTGTGCATCAATAGGAGCTTTGTTGGAGATAATTTTATGCCTGGAAAAATGAAAAAATGCTAGGAAAAGAAGTGAGCGAGTGAGTGCGTTTCTAAATTAGCGTCAATGGTGACGAATTACATGCACATTGTGTATATTCATGCAGGGTGCATTAAAAATGACAAATCTACTCATGCTGCAAAAGGTATCACAAAAATAGAAGGAACTAAAATTGTAAAACGTAAATGTTTGGCAGATTTTTTCAAAAATTGATAAAACTACGTTCAAAAAAATCAATCGCAAAAAAAGTACACTCGGTAATTTATCAAAAAAAATCTAGTTTTTGATTTTCAAATTCAATAAGTCCTTGAAAAAATGAATTTACTTGGCGAACAGATTTTTTTTTAGAAATTCAGTAGATAGATTTATCTAACAAAAAAGAGGGGAAAACGATCCAAACAAAAAAGTTGAACTTTTTTTTTAAAAAATGGAAAAATCGATTTCCCAACTCGATAAACTGATCTGTTGAAAAAAAAAAACAAAAATCGATTTATGAACAAAACAATCTCCATTTTGTGAGAAAAAATTTAGGCAATGAGTGTTGATTTTTAAAAAAAAAAAAAAAAAAAAATTCAAGTCGATTAAAAAAAGAAATTTCAAGTCGACTAAAAAACAAATCGATCTGTTGAAAAAATCTGACGAGTCAATTTTTCAAAATAAAAAAAAAATCGAATTCATTTTCAAAAAGTAAAGAAATCAGTTTTTAACCAGGATTTTTTAAAAAATTGATACCCAAGTAGATAATTTTCTTTAAATGTCAGATGAATTATCCAGAAAAATCGAAAAGTAAACTTAAAAAAAAATTGATAAATCATCAATGAGTAAATTTTCAAAAAAAAAAAAATTGACACTTGAGTTGAATCATCAGCAAGAAATGGCCATACTTGATAAATTTCCAACAAATTCGATGAGTCGATTCAAAAAAAAAAAATTGATTAATGTCACATGAAAAAAATCCAATAGATCAATTTCTCCAAAAAAAGATACTTGAATCAACAAAAAAAAAATTAGTGAATTGATTTTTTTTTCAATTGCTGAACCGATTTTCATAAAATAAGATTCACCATAAAAAATATTGTCAAGTTCAATTTTCCAATTTTCCAAAAATTGCATAGAAAATCGAAATAATTTTTTATCCATCAATTTTAATAATTGTAAGCAGCCTTCGCCTCCTCCTCCTTCTAATCCCTACCCAATTTTTTGATCTGACTCCCCCTTGCCTTCCTGAGTCAAAACGGGGGGGGGGGGGTTTTTTTTTGTTCTT
>FIZT01042363.1:0-26403 GCA_900065295.1 Paracoccus marginatus
TCGGCGGGTCAAAATTAGGGTAAATACCAAATTTCAGGCTTCTAGCTCAATTATGCAAAATTTTTTTTTTGACATATTTTTAACCAAGTCCAAAAATCGATTTTCAAAAATTCGCCAAAAATCAGGGGGTGCAGCTTATCACTTGAAATTTTGGTTCCGGGGTTCTTTTTACATGCTCTATCAATTTGTCTTGGTTTGGGGTCAAAATTTTTTTCCGGGTTCGGGTACTTCCCTTGTAAGATTCGTTTAGGCACCCTTAATTTAGTAACAATCGATATATCACACGACTCTTTCATTTCTTCTTTTAAAAAAATTCAAAATTTCGGGGCTTCTGGGGGCTAAAAAAATTTGAATCCAAAAAATAAGCGGATATCCGTACTCAACACCTCAAAAATATTAAAAGCGATATGCCACACGTATTTTTCATGTTTTAATGGAATTCTGACCTTGTTTTGTGGGCTTATAGGGGTGGGGGTGTTCAGCTGAAAAGATTTTTTTCCAAAATTTGAGCAGAAATCCGAGCTCAGCGGAATTTAAAACGTTACGAATCACATGCCGCATCCCTTTTTCATTTTTTTTTCAATTTTGAACAAAATTCCAGATCCAATGCCCCTTAGGAAGAGAGGAGGGGGGGGGGGGGTCAGATCACACTTCATGTCCAGCCAACCTCAAGATAGGGCTCTATAGGCCCTAATATAAGTCCTGATGTCCTGAAATACGGAAAAATTCCAGTTCCACAAAAATCACCCCCCCCCCCCACCAAGGGTAGATGCAGAAATAAAGATAATTCCTTCACTAAACCATCTAAGAAAATTCGCTGAAAAATTTCGGGCGTAATCCGAGCACCCAAGGTCAAATCTTGATCATGACCTGAACAAATTTTACAAAGAAAAGGAGGAGTTGAAAGCCCCCTCCTCTCCTGCCCCTCTCAAAATATTGAAAAACTTCGACAACTTACTCTACACGCATTTTGAATTGGCACCGAGCCACGAGCGAAATTCATTTCACGCATAATCATCGAGTACAATGTACATTCGTACGAACGAATGCTCATTGCTCGACCATCATTACTCGCATGTACAGCAGCTGAACGCGCAGCAACCTTTGAACTGGCTTGTCGGAGTCACGGAGAGATAAACGTGCGGATATGCGGCGCGCGCCAGCTTCATTCAAGCCTACGAACACGTCGTTTTTAATCAAAACCTTCGACAATTTATCACCATTGCACCATTACGTATCTACAGAGTACAGACATACGCATCGATATACTTATTCGTACATACGATGACGAACGACGCGACGCGGTGGCGTCGTTCACTGTCTTCGTAGTTCGTTTACAAAACGAAGAATCGGAAAAAATAAAAACAGATTGTATGATGATGTAGCACGGAGTACGTGTGCAAGTGCATGTGTATGGAATGTGTTCATTGTTCGCAGAACTGTACTGGTACCTACTGTACGTGTACCATGTCGATGATGTAGCAACCACTGTCGTTTGAAAAATTAACACATGCGATTGATGGGCTGAATCAATACGTCGATGAGCACTACGTAGACATTGAAGACATACCATACGTATGCTATATCCCACCAATTAATACGAGATTCGAAATAAAAATTAAAAAAAAAAAAAATCCAAACTTGAGAACCTGCTCGCTGATACCCCGAGATTTCCATACCTTTCACGCAACCTTCAACCATCTACTTATTTCACTCGCTAATAAAATCTAACCCATCGCAAACGCTTCATACCCTTCGTGAGAAGACGTCAAAAACGCCTCGCATCGTATTCGAGCTACACAGTCGTCGAATAATTAGAAATCGTCCAGCTTCTCGCAGGGGCTATGGCGACAACGACCCGAGCACAAGCACGCAGTTGTCAAAACGTAATCTGCAGCTGACCGAGTGCGGTACATAATTGTACGGTTTACACGCACACAGGAGAGGCATACTTACGGGTAGGTATACGTGAAGCACCACCACGAGCCCAGTTTCCCGTCGAATGTCGAAAAACCAGTCAAACGGACGCGGGACAACGAACGAAGGGACCGGCCCGCTGTCACCACGAATCTCCCTTTTTCTACGTGAAACTTTTCGACGACGACGACGTCGACAACCAAAGCTGCGTACTCGACTCGTATTACCGTCCACGTCCTATAAGAAGAAAATGGTCCACAAACAGATACACACGATACACAAACACTACACAACAACGCACCAGATAACTCTCGTGTCTCTTCACTCGCCTTCTCTCTCTGTCTCTGTCGCTCCGTTTCCTTGCGAAATATTAACAACGTGCCGTAATGGTGCAGTTCTTTATTGGTCGATATTTCATCTTTCTGGCCGGCCACCAGTCGGTCGACGTCGTCGTCCATTTTCCTGCTCTCGTTTCCGATTATTCCACTATATCGTTTGCGATGGCTTTTCTCCTCTCTGCGAGCTTCATCTTCTCCATCTCATTCAAGCTGCCGCCGTTTGTTTGGCATTATCGTCGAACGAATCTCAAAAAGATAAAGGTACGTAGGTATGTAAGTAAATAGGCGATGAAATGCATCACTTACCATCGTAATTTCTGTCTTCTTTTGAAGAAACAGTGGTACTATTCGAACTAGAATCGAATTCGCGGAGCTCTTTCTGACGAAATGTCTCTTCTTTGGGTTTTTTCTGCAAAAAAAATTAATAACGACGTGACCACATTGAAAGTAAAACATCTTGAACTACCTACATATTACTCTAGAAAAAATATAACGTGAAAAAATGTAATCATTTCCCCCTTCCCCTCCTCAAAAAAAGGAGTGGTGGAGGTGGATGCAAAACTTGATGTATTTTTTCTTCAAAAATTATCAAAAATGATATGAAAATTATTTAAAACTTGAAAAAAAAGCTACAAAGCACAGCACAAATTTTTTTTGATTCAAAAATTTTCCAAAAAAAATCATTATTGATTGTAAAATTTCTTTTTTTGAATCAAAAATTTTCTTAAATTTTTTTTTTTCATTTAAAAGATTTTCCAAAATTTATTTTTGAATCAAAAATTTTGATTCGAGAGTTTTCCAAAAAATTTTTTAGACTTGAAAATTTTCCAATTTTTTCGCCTTAAAATTCTAATTTTTTTGATTTAATTGGATTTAAAAATTTTCCAAAAACTTTTTTTCTGACTTGAAAATTTTCTATTTTTTTTAGATTTGAAAATTTTTCAAAAAACCTATTTTTGAATAGAAAATTTTCCAAAAATTTTTTTCGATTCAAGAATTTTCCAAAAACTTTCTTTTTTCCAAAAAAATTATTCTTGATTCAAAAGATTTTTTTGATTTTGCAATTTTTCAGAATTTTTCAAAATTTTTTTTCGATCCGAGAATTTTCCAAAAACTATCATTCTGACTTGAAAATTTTCCAATTTTTTTTAATCCAAAAATTATCTAAAAACTTTCCAAAATTTTTTCTTGAATTAAAACTTATATAAGAATTTAAAAAAAAAAATTGTTTTTGTTTTAAAATTTTTAAAAAATATTTTTGGCCTTCTTGACTGATTGTTTAGACTCTCCAAAGGCTTTGCAACGACAAAAAAAGTTGCATTGGACGCATGCAAAAAAATCGTATTTTTTCTTATAAATTTGAGCCCATCACAGCTGCTCTCTTCTCCTCCAAACCGATCAAAAGTTCAAAACACTCGCGCTAAAGCTAGCAACGACGCGTCAGATCCATCACATGGTACTCGCACAACAACATTCAAGATCGAGACAAAAAAAACGCCAAAATTATCCAGGCATTTGTCCTACAACAACGGAGACCTTATTACGATATTACCCACTCCTCGTTCACCTGCACTCGCAGTCAGTCTACGTAGACTGGTACATTCGCATGCAGAACCGGTTTCCCTCTCATTGAAGTTTTTACACGATTACAACCACGTTACGATGCCGGTGGTAACACATACGTACGTCTACGTACGACTGACTTGGCACGTGGACCAGAATCACACGCATTGTTAACCGTACAGTCGAGTTAATTTATAATAATGACCGAGAAAGCCGAGCAGGAAGAGAGAGGGGAAAACGAGAAATGGGTGAAACATAACACGATCTCGTATCGCGGAAGTTCTCAGCTCGACTCGAAGATTTATCATGTGTAGAGATGAGAAAAAAGTTCAGTAACATGTGCAACCTTGATCGTCGTTTACGAACGCGTTAATCTCGGCACCGTCCATAATACATACGATGCATTTTACCAAAAATTTCCTTCTATTGTGTCTATCAGCGCACGTACCTAATTGGTAAATACGAAATAATCCATCGTCTAGATTACCACTTTATCGCGGTCGTAAAAAACAATACGAAAATTAAGCCAACTGTGCCAATTAAATGTACACCATTAAAGACGACGTTCAACTCCGAATTCGATCGTTTCTCGTTATTCCGGCGGCCAGTTTGACTCTTTGCCAAACCGCAAGAGCGAAAAATTGAGAAGAAATTTTCTCCAGTCAAAATAACCCGGATGGGTACTCGCTGGCAAGAAATTCGTCGACTCATCGGTATATCTCAGCTTGAATATACCTTGCGTTGGGAATTTCTTTCACGACATCGGTATCTTGTGTAAAAAAAAAAAAAAAAAAAAACGCCCAAAAACGGTAAAAAAAAAAAAAAAAAAAAACGCACAAATACCGTAACTTATCGGCGTACGAAAGAAAAATTACTCAAGGTCGGACGCGAAGTTCATTAAGAGCCGTCACAATTATCGTACTAACGCCGCCAATAAGCGTGGCCGACGACGAGGCTGAAATTCTAAAGCTTTTAATTTCTTCGTTCGACTCGTGCTTGTGTAGGATGAGATAACCAATCTACTAATGTATCGTTCGTCAACCTCGAAGCCGTTGGAAAATTCTACGATGTCGATTAAACGCGTCGAGGTATCTCGATGAAAGTGAATCTTATCGACTGACTGGAATCTGCTGGAATTGAGGGCAAACCTATCGCTGTATTTGAATTTAGCATCTTTGCGTTTGAAAATTCTCTCTTCTGTCCCCTCCACTGGCTCGAGAATTTCTTCAAATTCAAAGAATATGGGCAAAAAAATGCGCCAGTATCGTATCATCACGTCGTATAGGAGCGTTATTCATCGAGTTCAGGGTTCGAAGACCAAATTTGTCGATTTTACCGACCCGAGGCGATAAGGACGATCTTGAAAACTGAACTTCGACTCGACAACGTACACCTCTTCAAGTCAGACGACACTCGAGCGTGAAATTATCGCTTCGATCTCGAAGACTGCATAAATCAAAGTATAACTCGACAACGGTGATAGGTGGCCGGTGTGTTATCGATATATTTTCAACCTCGTGACGATTGCAGCTGATGAGTGAGTAGTAGGGAAAAAAAAACAACGGCGATAATAAATACGACCTCTGGTAACTGCGCTGCGACGAATGATGAACGTGTGGACTATGGTGGTGGTGGTGTTTTTTTTTTTTTTTTTGGTAAATCATACATCACGTATGCGTATCTGCGTCTCATTGTATGTGGAAGACCGCCGACGACGTAACACAGGAAAGAAGATAACGGTAGCGATAAAAATTGATACGACGGTGGTTTTTTTCTCGTCGATGTACTGGCGTTAATGAGAGAACTTCTTATCTGGGTTCAAAGCCACAATGAAAGATGAACTACATACATAATTTATAATGTGGATGGGACAAACGACGTAAAAACTTCGGTATCGATACGATTGCAGCATTCGTAGTAGGTATAAGTTTGAATAATCCGCTTTGGTGTTTTGAAGAATCTATTAAATTTGAAACGACGACGTTACACATGTATTCCGGGTCACAGAGTTAATACATTCTCATAAATTACCATTTAATATGTGTACATTCACGCGGCATTTGTCAAGATAGTCGTTGTGGAGCGGCCTGCTCTATTAGCCTTGCAAATCTGCTCCCAATGTCTTCGCTTGTCGGTTTCTCTACCATAGGTACACACGATGGTGGGCACGCTGCTGCGTAGCTGGTAGGTAGCTATACGTTGTTGTACGTATCGAAATATTCGAAATCAATTTCATCCGATACCGTCGTTTGTTCTTCGTACGAAGTTCAAGCTGATAATTCTACCGCATCGGCCCGAATGATTAGTATAATATTTCGCCGAAAAGAATCTAATTTTAATCGTCCGGCCAATAAACACATCGCCGTTTATATGTACGTGGCTGTAGCGGCATGATCGACGTTAAAAATTCGAACGCAGATACGTCGCCATATTTGGCTCATGGTCGTGCCCCACACACGGTTAGCTTTCGACCTGCTGCGGACGTCGGACGACGACGAGTGAAGTGAAACCGATGCCAGAAAAATCGATAGCGTAAAACAGCAACAGCAGCCGCCGAGTCGCGTACCGAGATGAACAGCCAAGCCAAAGTTAACCACAGAGAGTATATAGGAGGCTAACTAGTCCAAATATAGCCCAGCACGTTGAAGCTCAATGGTACAGTCGCTACGTCGAACGGTCGCTGCGGTGTCTTGAACGATGGAAGTCTCACGTCTCGCGTAGCAAATGGCAAACCTTCCCCTTTCGTTTATACGTAAGCAAAATTCTACCCACGATCAACCGTTGTCTTATCTGACAGGCGCGTATCGTATAATAAAGATGACCAGGTGGATGCTGCTGTTCGTAGTCCGTACAGTAGACGTCTGTATTCGACGTTCTTTCCAATGAGCGAAGCATTTTTATCGGTAATCGTCGCATAAATACACGAGAAACGCCATTGCGGTGCCGAAGTAGACTTGAATACGTTCACGAACGATGCGATTCAGACATTCAGTTCGGTTACCTCGATATTAAACAACTAAAACAGAAATCCGATTCCATATTAATATTTTACGTACCAACTATGGATAAATTTATAGGCCTAAACACGTATTATCATTTTCCAATTTCCAAATTCTATAGGAATACCATCGTAGGTGCTACACACACATATATACAGTATACACCGAGTTTGAACAAACAAAAGTCAATTAAATCGGAATCCGTTTCAATTATATCAAAGGCATGATTACTCGCTAGCATCCACATTTCATTAATATGCGACAGCACCGATAACGTTTGTTGTTCAGTTGGCAAAGAGTTTCGAAGCGACATCGTATTTCAAAACGTTAATTTTTGCCATCTATTTTGAGCGATATTCCTATACCAGAGTACGTACCTACTTCTTCATGTAGAAATATTTCAAACTGCTCGGTTCAAAATTCTACATCATACGTGTAAATCTATAACGTAACCTTCGTACGAATATGAATTGCACATTGAAAAAACAAAATGAGTCGATATCGGTACATACCGCTGAATGTGTTTTATCGAATAAAACCGGCGGCGGGTCGTAAAATATTACCGTTGAACCCACGTTCAACCTAACTGCATGGAATTTTCGAAGGAAAAATCTCCTTGGGTACCTATATCTAGCATTACGGACACGAACGATGTCGATATTAATCAAACTGAATACATTTTCAAACAAATCCGAGATTATAATCCGTTGGCAATCAAATATCAATGAGGATACAATATTGGATACCGTGAAGATCGTTACCGGTAACGAATAAAGACTTACCTACACTCGTTTTCCGGGCATGATGAAGTTGTCTATAGCGAAATTATAACTGGAAACTTATTTCTCAATACACTTCTTTGCAATTTAATCGCGATTTATCGGAAAACTTCATCTTTCATTACAACCGCGGACACAAAATCCATGCTGACACAAAGAAACCCTTCATCCCGCTACGATATTTGACGCGAAACTGGCGAAAAAAGCTTCAGACAATGTTGCCAAATTGACGGATGTTTAAAAATTAATAAATTAAAATTTTGAAGGTGATTTTTTTTTAAAATAAACTAAACTACTTATTGCTTGTTTTTGGTTATTATATATCATACGACTCGAACGGTGAATTTTAATAAAAAATCAAATTAATATTCAAATGCAAACATTAAAAAAGTTTTTCAGGGATTTACTTTTAAGTTTCAACAGGGCCAACCATGACTCATTGGTTGTGTCATTGATCTTGAATCAATTCAAAAAATCCAACTCCAAGCGAAAACTGAAAAGGAAAACTAAAGATTTGAAGAGTGGCACCAAGGAATGAAAAACAATCGAAAAACTTTACTTTCTACTTTTATACTGAAACTATCATTTAAAAAAAGGATTCTACCATATGGCAAACATAAATTACATCCTATTCTAATACAAATTTTAGAATCATGCATATCAATTTCTATTGTAAAGTTGGGTGATATCAATAAATTCGATCGTTTATAAACAGAACATGCAGAAGGCGTAATTCTTAATTCAGTATCAAGACTTCAACGTCCAACCATAAGTGGTTTGAAAGCATTATTCAAATCAAAGGTACCTAGACCTACTCCTACTACAGAGACAGACAATTATTGTACCAAGTTATCGAAGAGTCTTTTGATTCAATTTACCAAATTTTACTCAATACCTATTCAAAGTTGAACTTAGAACCCCATAATAATCCATCATTGCATATATGTAAAATAACCGCCTCAGTAATTAAAAGAAATATGCAAAAAACAAAAACGCCACACTCATCCCCACCATCCAAAACAAATTGAACTTTACAGTCGATGGGCGTAAACGAGTGGAAAGAGGATTTTAATTGGTTAATTTAAGCCTTAAATTACTTTCGGTCTGCGATCAAATAATCGGCACCGAGCACGATTTATCAAACAGAGTACGAATTCTTCTCGTAGATCATACGATTACGAACGATACAAGAAAATAGAAAAAGCTCACCTCGCTCCTACGGAATATCCTTCTGCTTACAAGGCCGGATCATGGGACACGAACTCGAACTCGAAACTCGCGTTAGAAAAAATTTACGGCATAAAAAACCAGGACAAATAAGTACGACAACTGCGGTTAGGTTCTCTGTTATCAGCTTAACAGCGCTGGTGCGGTATATTGCCTACGAAAGGAAGAAGGGCAGGGCATATACGCGCACATGTGGATGTCGTTGCAATGTTGGTAAATGATGCCCTTCTACCTTCTCGAGAGTCGAGGAAACTGAATCATCGAAAACTCGAAATGAGACACATAGAATAGCTCGACGGCACACCGACACCATCGTACTCGTGCAGAGCTCTTGGTACGCAAACTCAATGTGGCCAGACTCCGATCCGACCATACGCGCGATGTTATTATTACTCCGCTGTGCGATAGGCAAGAGAAATTAATTAGACCAAATAGAACGAACGCTCTTCCAAGTTAGTCGCCGCATGTACCATCATCTTTGACGAATTTTCATTAACCGGAAGCATTCGTTATGGCTTCTTCGTATATACGTACTTGTTACGAATAATCTAGGGTGCCTTTTCGTATACGTTACGTACTAATATTGTACATAAATGAACGATGATTTAGGTTCCTCTTTAACCAAGAAGTTATTATTTTCGATGCGTTAACACACGAATGAACGTCATCGATATGGTACAGATCAATCTTCAACGCATTCATTCTACTTGTAGAGAAAAAAACAGCAACTTAATTGAAAATAAAGAACTTTACTGTAACAAACACAACGTCAAAGAATGAGCAACACTCTTTTCTCTTCGTAAAAAGTAGTAAATTAATTATTAATCTCGGTATTTTATTTTTATATTCAAGAATGAAAAGAAAAAACAAAAACGTTATCTCAAAAGCCAATTAACGTTTCTGATTTGTTCAAATTATCAACCACCCATCAAATAAGAGTAATAAACTTTTCTCAAGTGGTTAATTCTTCGAAAAAACAAAATACTATATTGCACTATGACATCGATCGAATTAATAAGTAAATTCTAAATTATATAATGATTATGCAATTCTCGTAGAAAAAATAATCAAAGATGAATTAATATCAACAAAAACACAATTGATTGATAAAAAGTCCGTTTGGAAATGAAAACAACAATGGAAAATAATAATCATGGTAGGAAAGGGTAAAAGTAAAAAGAGGAATTCGACAATCTTCGTTAGTAATTTTACTAATAAACAATACATCACATATGATAAATCGCTAGTACCGAATAATTCATTAAAAATGGAAAAACAAAAATTCGCATGATATAATGTAATGTAACGATAAGAATCTACCGCAAACGGAGTGTCTACATTTTAAATTTCTTATCGAGTTGGTTTTTCGATTGAAAAAAGACAAGAAGTTTACAGCAGTCCGATAGCAACCAAGTTTTACTACGAAAAGATATGACACTTTTATAGTAGTACTATCACATTGAAAGAGAAAAAAAAAATGTAAACAACCGTTCGACTCGATAATGAAAAGAAAGTAGGTGAGATAATTTGGCCATTATAATATTACGAAGCTCGTTAGCGACAAATATTCCATAATGTAAAAATAATGATTAAATATGGACGTAAATGGGGGGAAGAGGGTGAGAATGAACGATTTAATTGAATAATCATATTGATGTAAAAAAGAAAAAGAAATTCATCTCGAATCGTTGGTATTAAAAAAGAAAGCTTATTTGGAATGCTGAATTTACTGATGAGGGCACTGAACACGACCTCCGGGCATGAAAGGACTTCCGCCGAACGCTTCGTCGTCGTCTTCGCTGAAGGCTTCGCCGTAAGTTCGAGAACTACTCTCGTCGGCTGGCGTATAATCGTGCAAATCAACTTCTTCAACGTCTTCACCAGTCGGCATCGTAAATTCGGCTCTTGGTCCCAGGACTGTTTCCAGTAGCTAAATAATTGGACGAAAAATTAGATAGGCTCGCGTCTAAAGAAACAAGCGAATACGGCTGATCCTACCTTCATTTGATTTTCGTTAGCGAAATAGTTTTGAGGGAATTTAACGTTGAATTTGATATACAAGTTTCCTCTCTGGGTAGGATCTGAGCGGAGAGGCATTCCTTCTCCGATTAAACCTCTCACTTGACCTAATGAAAAAAATCATCGTTATTTCGATTCTATTTCGTTTAGGAATGGCAGAAATGTGCTAGACAAACCGGTCTTGATACAGCCGCCAGCAGGTTGAACGATTCTAAGCACACGTCCATCGAGATGCGGAAGTCCGAAAGAAAATCCGCAAAGAGCCTCGGTCAATGAAATCTCCTTGTCGATGTACAAATCGTTACCGAGACGTTGGAATCGGTCGTGCTGTTCGGCTTGTAAAATAACTATAATATCGCCAGCTTGCAAATCCGGCGATTGGTTTCCTTCTCCTCGGAGGGTAATTTTCTGGTTATCTTTCATGCCTTTCTCGATAAATACTTCGAAGTTTTTCTTCTCTATGTAAGTCTTTTTACCGCGGCAATGCGCGCAACGATCACGTTCAGGGACAACGGTTCCTGAAAAGTTTTGAAAAAAATTCCAATTATGCGTCAAAGTAGCGAGCAAAGATCATCGAGTCAATGAGAAAACCGAATTCGTTAAAAATTGAAGATAACGAAGAGCTGATAATTTTTTTTTTTCAATTATCGAACAATTTTTTTGGTTACAAACGCGTCATCAATTTGCGGTATGATAAATTACCTTGACCCATGCAGTCTTCGCATGTGGTGTAAATTTGCTGTTGCATCAAGAGAAGGACAGGACGATACTGTACGCGTAAGCCACGTCCGTGACAAGCTTTGCACCAATGTTTAACGCCACTCTTTGTGCCCATGCTATAAAATAAAACGTATTAGAAATACGAAACGTCAACGGGCGAAATGAAAGCAGAAACGTTAACTAATTTGCAGCAAGCGACTTGAGTAAATTTAAGCTCATTTCTTACCAATCCGAGAAAAAAATCGATTAATTTAAAAACGTAGTCATCAAAGATCTAAAGTAGCATCGGTAGAGTAAAAGTGAACTTTATTCGCAGAAGTCGGCAACGGATCAAGTTCACTTTACCTCATGGTTACCTTATGTATAGCTTAATTCGGGGCGTATTTACCGCTACTTGTATTAAATACGAATTTGGACAAAAAAAAATATTATTCATCAGATGGTTATAATATAAAATAACAAGCTTAAATCTGCATTTCCAAATTGGTCGAAATGAAAATCATTTACCCCCGACACGTGACACAAACAACCGTCTTGTTCATTTGAAACTTGACACATTTACCGTTGTACAAGTCTTCCAATGTAACTCTGTAAAGGAAATGAATAAATTAATAAAGCGAATTAACAAATCGTCGAGTCATTCGGAATAATGAATACTTCAACGGGTGAATCGTATCTTCGGAACGTTGATGTCTGCTGTTTTGGAATCTATATCCTCCCAGCCCCGAGCCCATGTCGAAAAGTTGAGAAAATATATCATCTTGGAAGTAAGACGACGACGATGGTTCTCGGGCGCCTTCTTTTAGACCTTTCATACCATAACGGTCGTAAACAGATCTTTTTTGAGGGTCGGTTAATACTTCGTGCGCGTAAGAAATTTCTTTAAATTTATCCCCCGACAATGGATTTTTATCGGGATGAAATTCTTTAGCTAATTTACGATATGCCTGAAACATTGTAAAGAAGGTAACATTGAGATTTTAATCGCTGTTTCGTCATGGTTGCAATGTTACGTAAAAGACGATGCAATAGAAGCATGATTAAAGATTAAACTAAGTACGTGGAACGGTGGAAGTAAAGGAGTTGGGTACAAAATGAAAGAAACTTTTTCGTTCAAGTTATAATGGATAGAAATGGTAGAGCTACAGCGGACATTGAATAGAGTTGGTAAACGTAATATTATATCGAGCATAGCCTTTTTAAACAAAGGAAATTTGAGTTACCTTTTTGATTTCAGGCACTGAAGCTTTACTGCTTACGTTCAGTACTTCGTACAGAGCAGTGTTTCCGAAAGACATTGTTACGGTAATTTAATAACTAATGGAATAATTTTCTTAGGAAATTAAAATAATTTTAATAATTTCTACGACGAATTAACACTACAGAACTGAATCAAAGAATGAAAGAAGTTTTGCATTCCATGATAAGAAAAATAATGGAAAAATTTCCATCATACCATCGCATCGCTGATTGGTTAATGAGTTAATGATGGATGACGATAACGGTTCAATAAATTTTGTCTGCAGTTAGCGCTTCAAACGAGAAAACTTGAAACTAATAAATTAAGTATTTATTTTTTTAAAAAAACCAACAACTAGCAAAACAAAATTTTATCAGTTCATTTTTTTATCACATTAACCAAATCAAAATAATGAAATAGTAAATTATTTATTTCTTGAATTAATTAAATGAACCATTTTGAGTAGGTCAGATAATAAGTTTATGAAATTAAAAAGATACCTTCTCCAATATGCAAGATGAAAACGACCTGATAGCGTCTCCAAATGATGCTGAAGATACGACTGACACAGCGACTTCAATTGACGATACAAGCGTAAGGGTTCTTTCGATTATTTCTCAATTTAATTTTAAACATGATCTCAGCGCTGAAATTATTACTCATTTTCAATGTATTTCAATTCCTAGTACGTACTACTTTTACTTCTAAGTATCGGTAATCTAATCACTGAAATCGTTCGAATTCGCAGGACGGTATAAGACGCCAATTCGGCAACAGATTCTTGAAAGAAGGAGACGATGTTTACCGTTACAACGCTTGGGATAACGTAACACTTGACGAGGAGCAGGAAAAGAAAGCCAAGGAAACGATCGCCAAACACTTGCAAAATAAGATCTCCTCCCAAGAATATCTCGAAATCGAAGAAAACGCCGGACAATATTGGGACGAGTTCTACTCCAAGCACATCGATAAATTTTATAAAAACCGTAATTGGCTGTTTACTGAATTTCCCGAGCTGAACGATTCCGTTTCGAGGACAATATTTGAAATAGGATGCGGCGTTGGTAACACGGTCTTTCCAATTTTGCAACAAAACACCGATCCTAATTTGTTCGTTTATTGTTGCGATTTTTCTGCTACTGCGATCAATATACTGCTGCGGAATCCGTTATTTGAGAGTCGATGTACGGCGTTTGTTTGTGATTTAACTCAGTCAGACTGGAATGAGCCATTTGAGCCTGACAGCATTGATATAATGATTATGGTATTCGTTCTGTCGTCTATTCCACCAGAGAAAATGGAGTTCGTTTTAAAAAAATTGTACACTTATTTAAAACCTGGCGGTGTGATTTTGTTTAGAGATTATGGACGGTATGATTTATCGCAGTTACGGTTCAAAGATGGCAAGTGTATTGCTGAGAATTATTACGTGCGCGGGGAAAAAACTCTAGTTTATTTTTTCAATCTCGAAGAATTATGCGAATTGTTTACTAAATGTGGTTACGAAGTGTTGGACAAACAATATGACTACCGATTACAATGCAATAGAAAGAGAAAAGTGAAAATGTATAGGGTATGGATTCAAGGCAAATTTAAAAAACCTGTGTAATATATTTGAAGTAATAAAATTGTTTCTAATTTGTTCATAACCAACCTGTTTTTTATACTTTTTGTTTCAAAAACCTATTGAATTGAGTTTTTTGTATTTTATTTCTGTTCACTTTACAATGCACATAATGCTGTTCTTCATTGTTCGTAGCATAAAAGTAGTTGAATTTTAAACAATAATTTCTGATGCAAAACTTGTTGGTAATTTCATTTTCGTGAATTGCTTATTCCGTGAAAAAAAGACAAGATGACAAAAGTCAAAACTCAGCTGTTTGGTTTTGGCGCCAAAAATCAAAACTAAAGATCAAAACAATCAATGTTGCTGTTTCATGATACCTATAGTCCGTCTCCGTTCCCGCTAAGAAGGAAATGACGTCATAGTTGCAGTAGACAATTCGACGGCACAGGGGAAAGGAAATGGGAGAAATTCGCACTTTTAAGTTGAGTCGAGCTTATGTATCACACACGAATAAATTATTATAGATGATTTAATAATTTTTAACCGAAATAACAAGACGTATTACTTCGAAATAATACACCAAGGTAAGAGATAAGATGATTTGTGTACGTTCGGAACTGTCGTAGCACAGCGCGTATCAGCAGCATAGTGTGTTCATGTTATATGACGTCATTTCCTTCTTAGCTGGAACGGACTATACATGATAAAAGTAAATAAAAGTTGATAAGTGATTTGAATTTCGATTTTGAAAAAGTATGAAACGGCTGCAATTAAATTATGGATTACAATAAAACGAAAATTTTGAAAGAAATCAGGGAGTTGTTGCAGACTCTAAAATGTGAAATAGTTGTTGACATAAACGATAGTCAATTATTCAACGTTTTGTTTCAATCGGATGTGAAGAAAGAAACTTTACTCAAATGGTTACTCCAGCAGATGTACTCATTAGGTCCGTCATCTTCTTTTAAAGATATCTCTTAATAAATATACCTAATCGAAACTTCATTTATTCACAGATGCATGCACGAATACCCCTTTGGACGATTTAGTTTCTACTTTCATTCCGAGGTCGCAACTCAGAGGCTTCTTGATCGTAAGTTGGAACTTTAATTTTAACCTCGACTATGGAAATTCTCTGTACGATATTCTCATTACAGGGAACGATGCCGATAGCGGAACAGTATAGGAAATGGAAGCTAATAATGACAGTTCTGTGTACCAATCAGAGACGATCGAATTACCCCGAAGAAATCGACTACCAGAAGGAATTACTCACCGGATCATTACCCGAAAAATACAGCGTAAGTATGATCGAGTCAAATTCAACGTTTTCGGAATATCTTGAACATTCATTCTCATCTTTCAGACTCTTTGGTCAGAAAAGGTTGCATCAACTTCGAAGTATTGTATAACGTTTCAAGACCAACCGAAGAAAGTAAACGAAAGTGAACTGAAAAGTGAGCTCGATAAACTGAAAATGTTGTTAGCCGCGGTGAAATCCAAAAAGAAATCCGATGAAAAGGTATCAGTCGTTACTTTTATGCAATTTGCAAGTGCCACGTATTGACGAGTGTTTTTCTTCTATCCTCAATGAGTAATATTTCATTATTTTACAGGCAACGAATGCAGCAGGTAGCAGAATTTCTACTATTTTGGATCAGTATAGACGTTCTAGCGAATTGTTGAATGAAGCCCTCGCTCAGAATTTGTCACCAAATGCAAATAGTTCGACGAATTCCACCGAACAATTTAATTTTCGTTACGATGCGATGAATAGTGACGTTATTAAAAATGTAGCGACTAAAGTGAAATCGTTGCAAGATGTAAGATCAAAAATCTATTACCATAGTTTTTAAATCGATTAAATAATGTATTAATTGTTTACATTTTGTTACAGAATATGGAAACGTTGGATAACGTACTGAATCATGTAAATAAAATTCAAGATTAAGAATCTGTCATAATTTTCAATTTTCTGTAAATACTGTTCTATAATAATTACCTAACTTAGGTTTAATCGTTACATAAATACAGCATTACAAAAAGACGAATTCACTAAAAAAAAATCTGTATTTTTTTTAAAATTATAATAATCGCCAATCGTGCTCGAAAACATAATTATTCTGAAATAGTCAGAAAGAGAAAAATTAGAATATACACAAAAACATTATTTTTAACGACTTCAAATACTTGGCATCGAATCTCCGCCACTTTCGGGTCCCTCCGAATGCAACGCTGCGATCATGGCTTCGATATCTAGCCCTATGTTAGGATCTTTGGGCGTTTCGTCTTCATTTACAGCTTGATTGTCAGCCTGAGCTACTTGAGCGGTGTCTTCTGAATCGAGATTAGGTAATTCGGCCTTACTGTTTTCATTTTTTGCGTGTTCGTTGGTATGATTAGCGAAGTCGACATCGTTATCGAAATTGCTAGGGCACGTGTCGCACGAATACAGCGGAGGAGGCTCGGTAGTATCCATTTCTTCGTGTTGAACGGTATTATCTGGCTGTAGACTTTTTTCCATCGTATGGTCAACTTGAGCTTCGGACGTTTCTGTTTCGCTTGGCTTCTGCTCCTCTTGCGATTGCTTCTGCTCAACAAGTTTTCTACCGGCGGCGGTATGATCTCGGCTAATATGCTCCAAGCACTTATTACGATCGTCGAACGAAGCGGAACACACTTGACAACGGAACACTCTTCTTCGCACCGAAACCTGTCCCGGTTTGTTTGGTGTCAGCATGGGCGAAGTAGTCGCTGCGGCTTTGTCGCCTTCGCCACCTTCCGGTCTGTTCGCTTTAATATGTATTTTCATATGTAAACGAACATTGCTCAATTCTTTCGATTGATACGAACAAAAACCACACTTGTAGATCTTCAACTTGGTCACAGTTTCTGACGGTTTGGTAGGTTTAGGATTCGGTATCACTTTATTCACCGGTGGTGGCTTTTTCTTCGCTAGGGCTGCAGCTGCATCGGCGGCGCTGGTCACTTTTTTACTTTCATCTTCGTAATCGCTGGCCGAATCGGTTTTCATACCGTTGGGTAAAGTTGGCTGCGAATAAAAATACGTTATTTTTAAAAGTTAGCCTAAATCAGTACAAAATAACGCTATTTGAATAATTACTTGAGCTGGAGCTTCTCCATCGCCGACGGGGATTTTATATTTATTCGAAATATTGGCCGTTAACGCTCTTTTCACCAATGTCAATTCGTTTTCCAGTTTATCCATATGGTTCAACAACGAAGCGCATCTTTTACAAAGGCTGTCGTGCTCCGTTACCGCGACTACATATTCGTTACCGATCAACTGGCTGATTTTCTCCGGTAATGAGACTTTGGAATGGATTGAAACACTCGATGCTAGAGTAACCTTTTCTCCGGTCAACCTCGAATCGCATATGAAACAGTTCAACATTGTTTGGCCCGTATGCGCATTAACAACTCTGGACATGATACGTGAATACCTATAAACACAGCAGATTGTAATTAGGCTATCTCAAAAGAACAACACGCTTTTACAGAAGATACCGTCTCGGTAGTAGAATATTGAAAACGGATACAAAAACACACGCAAAACGTAATACGTTGCCGTTATTATCCAACGGTACAATTATTTTCATCAGAAAATTAACCCGAATCGCGAAAAATATAAATAAACCAAAGTGATTTCAACTCACCAAGAAATAGAAGTTTCCGGTCACTTTCTCCGCATCAATGATATTTTTTAAGCTAAAAACTTTTACCGGTAAAATTAATTACACAGGTCCACCACTGATAAAATATTTCCGAAGTTTACCAAATACAAAAACAAAAAGATGAATGCTCAATAAGCAGACGCCAACGCCATTCAAATATTTCGCTTTCATGTGAAACGAACATAACCGTGGCAAAATGGTACCTTCATTGGAAGATATCATTTCTACGTCACGAAGAGTAAACCAATCGAACCAATCAGAATGGTGCGTGGATGCGTGTTTCAAATCTAGCCACTCCTTTTTACGCGCCAAGATCAAGTTCCTTCTATCATTATCATGGAAATTAAACGCGATTTAAGGAAGATTATTAATTTCTGTAAATTTAAACTTTGTGTAGAATCAATAGTAAAAATTTTTTACCTAAATTATTCCTACTTTTGGTAAAAATGCAAAAGTTCCAAGCGAATTTGTGATGTAGACTGCCCATTCATTGGTTCACCAATGACGGGCCGTGAGTAACGTGAGGTTCACTGGCTGTCGCAACATGGCGACGATTAAACTTTTCCAAATTTCATTTTTTTTATTTAAATAAAATTGTAGTTTTTTTTCAATTAATCATTTTACGCATTCAATTCATAAAATGTTTTTCAATACAAAAGACGAATAAATTCTTTAAAAACTTTATTCCTCATCGAACACATCTTTGAGTTCGAATAATTTTTGAAAAATACAATACGTAAAATGCAAATAAGTAATATAACGATGCGAGAAACAATAACCACAATAAAATGTATTAAAATATATCAAATATCAACGGAATAAATTAGAAAAAAATGACTGCGAAATAAGTAAAAAAAAAAAATGGTAAAAAATATCACTCTTCGGTTTCAGAAGACACATGGTACGTTGCTTGTATGACTAAACCTAGAGAAATAGCTGCGTTATTCCGTACTTGAACATCGCCATCTTTCAGTAGAATTAGTAGTTTAACGCTGACAAAATCCAGTGGTAATTTTTCTTGTATAATTTTCACTTGGTTACAGTACATGAGACCTAGAAATTAAAACACTTGTTCCATCAGTATCACCTACGCCTAACTTGACGTATAACTAAGTAGAAGTAATAAAAAATCGAAACTAACTCACCAATAAACGTTGCTGCCACAGCTCTTACCTCGGCCCAATTACTTTTACTGTACGACATAGCCGTCATAATAAAATCGGAACAACGACCTGGGAACTCTTGGCCCTAAAATTAATCCACATTTGTAACTTTGTAACGGTGTTGGTATTTTGAAAAATTATTTTTCAACGTCCTTCAGTCATAATGTACTTACGAGAACTTTAACAAACTGCGTAAAAAAATCGTTGTAGACGAACGAGGTACTTTCGCCAAGATGTTCTTCGACAAGCGAAACTAATTCGGAAGACTTTAAAAATCTGGACGTTTCACGTAGTGAATATTTACAAGCCTAGAAATTTAAAAATCTCATTCGTTAAACAATCAATTCGTCAATTCGAAATTTTTTTCAAAATATTATACTTCACCTCCGACACAGAAATCTCTTTTTCTGCTAAATGAAAAAGTAAACAAATCAGATTGCTATGAACTTGCTCGGAGAATGAAGTTTTTCCTTCTGCATTTTCAGTCACGCATTGCGCCAATTCGCCGAATAATTTCAACGATATGCTACGAATTTCCGTATTCTCCTGAAGATCGAATAAAATATTATGAATGTAATTTCCAATCTGTATTAGGCGAATGAATTTACCTTCTCGAAAAACGGTTTCATTCCGATAGCCATGGACATGAAAATATCGTCGGGGTAGTCGTTTTTCAACGACGATAATAATTTCGATAATCCGATCAACGATTGCAAAATGATTCCGTGCTGTACCAACGCTTGCGTATCGTCTAAACCTTGCATCAACGCTGACAGTACCTTTTCCTTATGCTGTTCCACCTTTAAATTGAAAAATTACTCGAATATTAGCACATGTCGAGCTTCACCTAAGGTTACACATGAAACTAAAAGACTTACAACTCGACTTTCTAAAGTAGACAAAGAAGCCAGGCCTGTTAAACTATTTTCTCGAATAATCGGCGACGCATCGTTCAACAAATTCAGCAAAGAATTAACAACCAACTCGACAACATCGATACGATCCTTGCAATTGGTATTTAGAACCTAAGAACGGACGAAATTTTCGTTACATTGGGATTGTTAAACTAGATATGCAATTACGTGCGCGATTAGCGAAGCTACCTCAGCAAAAAATACCGCCACAGTGCATCGTACAATTTCATTACTATCGTTGCAATGCGTGTTAATAGATGTAAGTATTTCAGCGACCATTTTACAGTTATAATTACAAACGGATCTGTTAAAAAGAGCAGAATTTAGAGACGTGAAAAATATTCACAATGGAATACGAAAGTCGTCGAGAAACTACCTCGTCAAACATTTAATTAGCTCGAAGTAAGCCGGTTCTGTTTTATTCTTCTTGAATTCTACGTTATTACACACGTTTCGAATGTTCTCTTTAGTGTCAGTACACTTGGCACGTTCCATCATCAGAAGCAGAGTATCGAAAACCAATCTAAAATCAAATTACATGACAAATTATTCCATCGGATTGAAATCCATTCGAAGGAGGTAAAACCTGCCACTTACTTGGACGGTACAATACAGATGGTCGATTCTTTGGATGTTTTACTGCTGGTGTTCGAGCTATCAGCGCTGTAGAAGTATTCTCCTTTGTATTGCGGCACAAGGACCAAGAACGTCGAGAACACGTCGCTAAACGAATCAACGACGAAAGAGCTGTTCGCTGTAGACGTTAAGATTTCCTTCATCGAATAGATTGTCTGAAAAAGTACGCACATTTTAGAACTTTTGATTGCAAAAATTCTATCGACGCGAAGAGAAAAATCTCATACGGCGATCAATCGCGACGATAATTTCTTCGGTTTATTCGACGACAGATCTTCATCATGGAGTGGCTCGGTTTTAATCGTATCTAATAATATTTTCAATACAGTTTCGGATAATTCATCGTCTTCCGATAACTTCTGCCATACTTTGTTTATATTACTGTAAAACAATGGTACATTGAATATGGCATTCAAGGCACTGGAATAGAATTTAGAAAATGTAACCAACTTACGGATGGAACGGAACGTTCTGTTTTATTATGGTTTTGATAAACATCTCGGTATGATGTCTGGCCAAAGAGATCAGCGCTTTCGAACTACTCGTCAGTAACTCTTCGTTGGTAATTTTTGGAAAATTCAAAAGCATCGTACCTGTAAAAATGATTAGCTTTAGAACACGTGCTTGGAATCATGACTCTGATACTTGAACGAGGGTAAAACTAACTGAAGATATCCAAAGCTTGTCGATTGAATTGAGATCCGATTTCGGTAAACAGTTTCGTTAATAGATCTGCGGTACCTAGACAGCAACTTTCACTCGCGTCCAATAGTCCGTTGATTAAGCTCTCGATAATGAACGATAATTGAGTCGATGAGAATTTCTGATGAGCAGCCTGTTTATTTCAAATGATCGTTATTCGAGTCAAATACGTAAATGATTAGAGTACGAATTGGTTACTTACTATGAGAGAATTTTCGACGTCGAAATCGTTCACGTTGGACAGCTCGTGTTCGATGTCTTCGATCTTGACGTTTTCATTCTTCGTACAATCTAACACGGCCAATAAAAGTATAACACAACCTCGAGCTAGTTTTGCTAATTCTTTGTTATCTTCTAACGTACGAACGTACATCTTTCCTAACAAAGGACCCATTTGATTGAACCTTATAGAATACTGGAAATATCGAACGATTAGCGTTTTCGTTTTAATCTTAGGTTCGTAAAAAAAAAAGGACACAAAATTACCTCGGAATCATTTAGGAAGCATTCTACGTAATAGTTCAAAGCTGCTCTGAGCAAATACATGGAAACCATTCTTAAATTTACTATCCTATGCGAAAGCCAGGGTTGTAAGAACATGATAGTTTCTTCGGCGTTGGAACTGTTAGCGTTAACGGTTTCTTTAATCGATAAACCTAACGGAAAATTAGTCGAGATTAGTCGTCAGTTATATTACTACTTAATTACGGTACAGATTCAGAATATTACATAATTGTTGAACAACAGGATCATCTTCGCAAGTTTTGCATTCAGGAGAAGAGGTAGATCCGGATCCAGGCGAAGTATTGCAGTAATACTGGAATAATTTATTTAAGCTCTTCTGTAATAGCTGCAGTTTTTCGTTCGCTGGTAATTTAAATGATAATTTACTACAGTTTTGTCAAGGAAAACTCACAAAATCACGTCGATAAAATAAAAAATAATATCAAGAAGGTATCAGAGAAATTCAATTCTGATTGAATACTTCGTTCATCTTCGGAACCATTCGACATACTTCGAGCTTTGTCGTTTCTACTATCTCAATCATCGTGTTTCGTTTGAACTTCGAGTTTGAGTTCTTATCTTTTGTCAATTTAATTTATTTTAGGTACGATTTTAGCAATTTTGTTACTTCGTAACTTTTTTCGAGCAATAATTTTCAGATTAGTTTTACTCACACGATGAAAAAATGATAAACACTTCGAAAAGCTGCGTACGAATTAAAAGGATACAACAAATTGGTAAAAATGCGCAAAGCGATCACATTAGGAACATTTTTCTCTCCGTCGATCAAACTGATGGTGAAATTCAACAGATTTTTCCTGCAATCTTCCACATCGTCGTATATCTCTTCGTATTTGAGAAGAATCTCCGAAACACAAAACAGTGCTTCGAGACAAGCGTTTTTAGTTTGAGAATCCTACAAAACGGGTTCGCATTAATGATCACGTCGCTTTATTTTTGTAACTAGGATCTCCACCGATTTACTTTGGAAGTTTGCATCTGATTAATGAACCACTGCGCCAGCTGTTTCAACTTGGGTAACAGAATTCGAGCCGGAGCCTCGGTCAATATCTCCGAATAGCATTCGCAGATCATCCGGCGAACCGTTTCAACGTCCGTTTCGCTCTTCGAATCTTTAATAAGGCCTAAAAATTTGGTAGTTTTTCGGTACAGTAACGACTGCTGCAGTAGTTCCATTTGCTTCAATACGTTACCGAGATTTGTTCTCGATAAGATTCCAATGGCTCTGCCACAAGCCTGAATAAAAATATTGCTTCGTTGAAAATTCGAAACGTTAAATAGGTATTTTTTGGCGCGACTTACTTTTAAATCGATCAAAGAACGTTGATGAATCGGATGTAAGATTTTTTCTATATTAGAATTGATGACCGATTCGTCGTCCACGTATTGGGTGAAAAAGGCCAACATCTTGTATAACATTGCACGTTCACTGACGGTGATATTATTATCGTGGGTGACATTTTGATTACTGTCTACGGCGGTTAATCGCTCCGTTAACAACATTAGAGTTTCCGTGTTGACTGAAGTCAGCCAGCTTTTCGTTTCTTCGGTGAATGATGTCGAGAAAGCGTCGAACAAGATGTTTTCCCATTCGTTTTCGTCCCATTTCGTGTCTAAACGAATTTCAGCCGGTTTAGAATCCTTTTTTTTTTTCAAGTAAAGGTTGGAAAGTGAAAAGTAACTCACCTTCGAGATAGGCGATAAGTTGATTTATTCTATGCTTCCAAATTGGAACATCTACTTTAACTTTCCAGATGATGTACAGTCCGAGGAAATTCAGCAAATATACGCCTCTTCCTTGATGTAGCGGACTTCCCAGCAACGAAATTACCCGAACAAAAACCGTCTCTGACCGTTCGTAGCAATTTTTTTCTAAATTTAAAAAAAAACGAATACAAAGAATTAGTACATTTACGAAGAACGATTTTCGAATTACGAATCAATATACTCGAGTACCTACCGAATACGGTAGCATCGCATTTAGAAATCAGATACGCTAAAGATTTCGCAAATATGGCAGCTGATCGGTTGTGTTCTCCGTTGACGAGAACCTTCAACAGTATTTTCCAGCACAGATGCTGTACAACGGGAACAGAAGTGCTTAATAGATAAATGGTACTGCTGCACATCGACTCTAAATCTTCCAAATCGTGATTCTACGAAAATAAAAAAGTCCACAGTAATTCGACTTTCTTCGAAAATTTCCGAAAAAAAAGAGGCACTCACGCTGGATCCGTGGTAACAATGTTTCACGAGGAATTCGATAAAAACTGAATCCTTCTCCATGAGATATTCTCGATAGGCTAATGCGACGATAATTTTAACGAGACTTTTATTTATCTGTAAATTACCATCGAAATTAATTCACTTGTACGGTTCAAAGGCGATAAATAGACTGTTGTTTTTTACCTTGACTGAATTTTCGTTCAATAAATTGTGCAAAATGGAAATTAAATCGTTGAGCTTGGGTTTTAAAATTTTTTCAGAGGAACTCAACAAATGTGTGGCAACTATTAAACCGACTACTTTATCTTGCTCCGACGCCGATCGTAAATTACGTAATATTACTTCGCATAATTTTTCCTCTATTATCACACCTTGAAATGGAAAAAAAAAAAATAGAAAAAACGTATAAAATTAGGTTTTTAAATAAATCATCTTGCGATACCTATGTAATCGTAACAACGTAACACTTCGCTGTGGTTTTTGACCGTGAGAGGTTGAGCAAAATCCGGCGTAATCCAAACCTGAAACAGTAAATAGTTGAAAATTTGACTAGAAAGGCTCGAAATCAAGTCGAAATAATTACCATGACGTGCAAAGTATGCAATAAATTATCCAATAAAGGCTGTAAAGTGGCACGAGGAACAATCGAGAGTAAATTACTGATACCCTGAGTTATGACGTATCGTGGTAGAGTGGCAGGTTTCTTGTATAAACCGAGGAAGATGTTCAAAATACGTGGAGTATCGTCACGTAGCTTCTGAGCATTGAATAATAAAATCATACTGCCCATGGCTCGTACCACAGCTTCGCATATCTAAAAAGTAAACACATCGGTCAGATTTTTGAAAATGGAATTGTGGACGGAGAATTAAACTAGCCGTACTTTGTTGTCTTTAATTTGAAGCCAGCTACTCGAAAACGCTTCGAATATTTCTTCCACTATAGGTGAATACGTTTCTTTAGCGGTGGATGAGTCATCAGCTGATATGCATTCGATGACAGCTTCAGCGATCTGAGCTACGGCTACGCGAAATTCAAACAAAGTAAAAATTAGAAGCATCAGTGCATCGTAACTAGAACTGCGTCTACTTACAAGTTGCGTATAGTTTACGAAGACTATCAGTTTTAATGGACGGTAAAACAGATAACATATAATCGAAGCACGATTTACTGAACGGAAGAAATGCGTGGACATTGATCATCGACAGACTACCGATCGTGTAAATAATCGAAGGCTGAGGAGTGGCGTCTTCTTTCATATGTCTCGATATTTTTTCATACACCTTTGAAAACAAACCAAAAATGAACAAAATTTAGAGAATTCGTACTATTTATACTGTCAAGTAAACTGAAACACTCACTTGCACGAAGTGTTTTGGTCCCAAGGCAATCAGTATATCCGCGGACGTAAACGGGAGATCGTTCAATTTCAATGATTCTTCTAAAGCAAAATCCGTTACCGAATACACCAATTTATCATCCATATTGGTTGAATTCTCTTCGCAAATTTCCTTGGTCATGGACCACAGGAAACGCAACTCCTGTACACTCAACTATAAAACATAATATTCGCAAGGATTATTTCTCAATTGCTCGTAAAGAACACGTACGATATCTACATAGGTTTGGACATTACCTTGGAGTGTTTTCGACGATGGTTGATTGTGGTCTCTAGAACAACAGCAAGGTGATATTTGGCTATTTTCTTCAGCGACGAAGAAATCGATATTCGTACTTTTTCATCTTTATCACCAGTGGCGTCTAGTAAGCTGGCGATGACCACTGAAATTACACAAAACGTTGAAATATTTCCAACCAAAAAGGAGACGAATATAAAGCAAAACGATCAAATACCTGTTATTTGCGATTCGTTGATAGACATTCTGGAAGCGATAAGTTCAAAGTTTCATAACGAAATGTGGACAAATTCGTTGCAAAGTGTCGAAATACATAGACGTTCAACGAGGAGTTTTACGTTTATGGTTGTGTATTAAACAAAACGCAACGTACTATTATTCACAATAATTATATCTTTTAAATAATTTATTTTTTTAATACTGGAAATCGAAAAATTTTCATTGTTTCTTTTTTTATCAAATCGTAAATATCTAATCACTGCTTAGACCATTTAGAATTAACATAGACCGCGCTAACTCCATAAGCGCTACGTTGG
>FIZT01042398.1:0-14680 GCA_900065295.1 Paracoccus marginatus
AAATCAAAAAAACGTTTTGTACCAATTAGTTTGAGGTCAGGGCATTTTTGGTTCTATTTCTACCGGACTATAAGCCGCTTCACGCACTGCTTCTACCCAGCCGAGCTCGCTTTGCTCGTCGTCTCTGCTCGCCCCCTCTGGGCTCGCGTCAAGCACAACTATTTCGAATTCAAATAATAAGTAGGTATTTTTGATAATCAATTTTTTGTTAAATAAAAACGTTTTGAATTTTTCATTTTTTTTTGGAATTCTCAATTATTTTGAACCGTTTAAAATTTTTAATTTATTTTAATATTGAGTTGAATATGATACTGTTTACGGTTGTTTAAACATCTTAATAAATTCTGTTGGGCTATATCGCTTCAATTTTTTCTCTCACTTCAAGGTTCCTTCAGATTGAACTTAATGGTTTTTATTCGAATCGTTTACCTATTCATGTTTTGAATCTCCGCAGTTCATTCATTTGGAATGAATTTAGTTTTCGTATCAAATTCAGTTTCATTTTTCAACTTTTCATAATTTTTACACTTTCAACTTTTTTCCATACAAAAGAATACTCTATCATCAACCCGATTTTTCATATATACACTTAGTAATGACATCTTGAACAATATACAGAAAGCCCCCCAACGATTGAGGATGAGCATGACGTTATGTGTGGCAGGGGAAGTTAGGAAGTTACAGCTTGCAGTCGATGTTCCTATTACGCATAACGCTTGTGAGCACAAATTATTATTCAAAAGGCAACAGGTGAACTGAACACTAGATAATGTCTGCTATACACATGATACATCTCAGTTTGTTCAGATGATGTGCGTCATCAATCACCACATGCACGAAACAATATTTCGTACCTACTTCATTTTGCAAATGTAGCGACGCGCAAAGACGAAAATCTCGACATCAACACTCGTTCTTTCATCTTCCATCGGTATAAGCTTCTCAAATTCGAATACTTTGTGCGTGGAAAAATTCCCATTCGTTCTAGTATGACTTACATTCCGTGGTTTATATGTTTATTGGTGGCGTATTCGATCATTTTATCGGTGTATTCCAAGTCGAACGATCATGATGGTAAGAAAATACTCGATACGAACTTTTACTCATTTTCCAACAGTTAATCTAACAAACTTTTTTCTTTCAAGCGTTGATATTCTACCCAGGGGACCATGCTTTTGATAATTGTAATTTTAAAAAAGAGAATCATCGGACTTGCGCAATTGCATGTCCAACTACATATGAAGATGATGCCGTAACAAATATCAGCTATGGAAACACACCTCTTTTCATACAAGAAATTGACCTGGCACCAAAACTGCGGGAAAAGAATACAGGCAAATGTGAGCGGGGCTTCACAATGTCTTCCTTACTTATTTCGAGGAAAGAGGGCAAATTGGTGGAATTTGGTTTCCAGGTAAATACCTCACGTTTCCAGATATCGTTTCGCGAGCAATGAATAGATAACACTCACTCTTCTAAATGTACTTCATTAATATTTCTATACCATGCAGATATTTTATGAAAGATCAAAATTCCAAAGAAAATTAGATGAGTTGGTGAACTTTAATAATGTTACAAAGGTGATGTAGATATTGATGATTTGCTCATTTTATGGGGTAACAAAAAGTTGACTGAATGAAACGAGATTACTCAAAAACTTTTGAAATAGGTTTCAGACGGCGACTCCATCCTTAAGAGTGCGGGTTTATGGCTCAGACACCATCTCCACCTTGCAAGACAACACTGGCGATTGGCCAAAAAAAAATTGGTAAAATCTTATACAAAAATTTAAAACAATTTTCCACGTTTTTTTGTTATTTCATCCAAACAAAGGCTATACTAGGCTTAAAGTCATTATTCAGCTAATTAAAGAATTATGCTAAAATTTTCATCCAATTCCATAGAATGTATTGTGTGGGTGAAGACAGTTTCACAGTGTACCAACGATTTTCAGCTTTATACCAAAGAGGTTGATTTTTCACAATTTTTCTGACATTTCAGGGTTTTACATGGATATCCAAAATCCAAGTGCGTTACAACTTCTCCTCTGGAATTTTGAAATGGGTGGCATGCAAAATAAGACTCATCGAAACGGATCAAATCGATCAACTAGAAGTGAAGTGTCACGATTACAAATTATTTACCAACCAGTACAACACAGATGAACATATGGAGATGCTTTATGAAAAAGTACGTGAACATGAACGTGGAAGGGAGTAAATTAAATACCTACGACACATAGTCGCATCATGCACTAATCGAGTCCGTTTCCTGAACTTGATAGAATAATCAAAGGACGATTTTCGAGAAATTTGCAGCATCGGGACAAAGCTGCACGGAATGTGTCAAAAAGCATAACCTAATATTAGCCTACCAATTGCAAGCGTCTTCTCCGGATGAAATTTCGTGCTCAAATATGACCACAATTCCACTGTGGCATGATATACCAGATAAATTAATGGATCGTATTGAAAAATTCGTGATTGCAGTTGCCCAAGTAAAAAGACTCGTTCTCACTACCACCACACAATATTTTTCAGACACTTCAACATCATTTCATTTATATTCGTAGGTATTGATCGAAAATATTTATATCCGGGAGAAGAACCTGGAGGTCAGAGCTGGAGTCGTGGGCCAGCTTAATTTACTCTCGCATAATAACGAAAAGCAGATAAAAGTTTACCTCGACGATGAAGAGAAAAAAGTACCGGTGCCCAACGTCGTTTACAAACTTGTCCGATACGGAAATCCCTATTATAGTGGCGATCGTTACGCATATAAATCACCCTACTTCTATATAGTCATCGTAGTTCATAACAATCGCCAATTTACACCCGAAGAAAGAGTTTGTCCGAATGATCAATGTAAAAGTTTGGGGTGGGATAGTATTCAATACCTGAGTTCGGATAAATCGGAGGGAAATAAATTGAACTTTGTTTACTGCTGCAAATTGAACACAGATGTTGCAGAATCTATAAGTTACCCGTGGAAGGGAGGAGAATCAGACCCTCTCGATTTGGGTAGCCTAGGTAATGTAAACTTATCGAATAAAGTTGCGCTCAAATTTAAGGAATTGGTCGGAGAGAAGACTGAAGAAGATGATTGAAAATATAAGCAAATCATTCAACATGTGAGAGGAGGGTCACATCGTTAGCTACCTCCGCAGACCCCTCTTTGTCAGCATCTGCACGCTCGCTTCTTCTGAGCCAGCACAACCGTACCTCTCGTGGTCCTTGCTTTGCTTGGAATACTCATGCATATCGCATACTTCATCAACTGTTTCGCATTCGCATAACATTTTTTGTTATGATTAATATTACTCGTTCAAGACTTTTCCTTATATTGTAATATAAACATTATCGACGTATCCAAAACTTTTCATCCGCGTCGCATATCAGCATAAATACTGATCAGAGTACAAAAAAAAAAAAAAAAAAAAAAATACCGTATAAACTCGTTCCAATTAGTACCCATTTCGCACAGTTCAAAAAAAAAAAATCAAAGCAGCTTTTCGGATTTTTTTTCTCCTTCAGAATGAGTTTCCCCCCTGAAAAATGTTTAAAAATAAAAAATCCCGGGTTGTCAATTTTTTGGCACAATTTTATTACTGTTGGCTGAGAAAATCGACTATATAACGGTGGAAAAAAAATTTCAACCGTTCTGGGCAGAAATTTCCAACAGCGTAGTTGAGAAATTTGCCAACGTCAACGAATAAAATCGCTACATCCGTTTTTCACGACGATATTACTGTCTATAAAAACAACGCAGCGGGCGATAAATTTCAATAACGGCTTTTACGTATACAAGTTCAAGGCTGGAAAAACTTTTCACTTACAGGACGTTCACACGCGAGCAGCTACCGTAATCAAACTGTTTTCCGAATTGCCGAAGCTTCAAAATATCCTTTTTAAACGACGCGCCATCACATCGTCAGGATACTCCAATCAGCAGCACGTACGTAAAATCGTACCATTTCAATTTTTGTAATCTTCGTTTCGACTTTCGAGGGTGGGTAAATATTTCGCAACGTAACGATTAAAAAACAGTATCGTCGCATTAGAGTTATTAAATACGACTCGCGGGTCAATTTACAAACGACGATGAGGCGAAATGCATTTTGCAAGCAGTTAATAAAAATACATCGCTCTATACTTCTTCCCAAACTGCAGAAATGATAATAGACAAATGAGACGAATTTCACCATTCGTGCACAAAATTTCTCAATACACACGTGCCCACGACAACCTGACAGAAATGCCAAATTCATTCCGATCAATTTGAATTTTAAATTTCGTACACACATGTTCGAAGTATAAATAAAATTCGCCGCGACTACGAAACTCGTTACGCGATTTTCTCCTTCAAACAAATTTCGCATTCTCGAAGCAATTAGTTTTCATATAAGTTCACATATTTATGCGCTTTCAAACAATAGCTATTGAATAGGTACTCGCGGTATTTTGTTGTTTCTCGCGATAAAAACATTAAAATAGCGTCGTGGAAGAAATTCAATCTAATTCTACGGAAAGTTTTTCACAAAAAAAAAAAAAAAAAAAAAAAAACTATATACCAATGCGATAACCGTTGACCAACTATCGAGCATATATCGATGTGATTTTATGTAATGGCGAAACTAAATAAATGGGGAGAAGCTAATGCGAAAAAAATTTGCAATTTTCCGTTTCTCTAACATCCTTTTCTGATAGTCGAGCGAGCTGATACGGTAAATGATGGGAATTATCAACTAGAAATAAAGTTTACCTAACCCTTCAAACATTTGACGTTAGATTCGACAACACAGATGTTATGTGACCACATTCCTACAAGTTTTAGGTTAGGCAATCCATTTTACGCACACACATCTTACGTAACTAGCTTCAAAAAACGAGTCAATCCAAAATTGCAATAGATAAGGGCATTAATTTCTTGTTTCACTGCTAAACTAATAAATACCTTCGTAAGTAGGTACAGAAAGCGGAGCGATAATGTTCATTCTATATCATTACGTCAGATACACTAAAGACGACTATACAAGACGCGTAATTTTTTTTTTTTTAAATATTCAAATATAAGAATGAAAACTCACCGAGGTAACTTCTCCATATAGTTTTTTCCAAATTTCGGACAGTCGAAGTCGAACACATTTTCATTGTCCGCTTCAGCGACGACGATTCTCTTCACGTTACACTGAACCATGGTACCGATCATAGCACAAAACTTTGAATAAAAAAATCGCAACTTTTACGTGGCAACGACGATGGCTTATCCGTTGGTGATTTTCTCATGATTCACGTCCTTTTTTTCTTCTCCCAATTAACCTTAAACATTAAAAATGCAAATCAATCACCAATACAAGTCGCAACACTGAACACTTACGTATACTTGGAACAATTCAAACTTGCCAGCGAGTTTTTTTCAATTAAAACAATCATGGCTGTGTTTATAAATACCGACGTAAAATTCGCACTATAATAAAAATTTACTAACTTGTAATTTCTCAATGCATAACGACGACGACGCCAGTGCGAGCCGACCGTTCGATAAAGACGTCCGTCCGTAATAATAGGGTAGTCGGGTGCCATCTAGTTGGCGTCTCTTATTGCTCGTCGTACTACCACCGTTCGAATTCATAAGACGTCATCTTGACATTATTAAATTAGTCCTATTTATCGGCTTTCAATCGTGCTGAAATAAGCTCTTCCGTACAAACGCAGAGGTCACAGGTCACGAATGCCAAAAAATTAGCGCATAAATTGCCTGTAAACAAAGAGAAAAAATTTATAGCTAATCGATAAGGTAGAAAAGTGAAACATTTTTCAAAATTTTCTGCGTATATTTGTACGCAGCGCAGTACAAACATACAGACGGAACGGACGTTCCACATAAATTAGCAGTTCGACACGTCGACAACGAATCGTCGTCGCATAATACGAGATAATCGCTGTTTTGAAGAAAATTCTAGAAAATCAATAATCATTGACGAATTTAGCCTTCAAAAGGACGACCGCGAATTAAATATTTATCAATATCAAACAATATTTTTCAAGCCGACAGAAAATGCGGAAATCACTTGCTACACATTAGTCTACATACTATTATGCAGCCGAAACGTATTATGTACATGGCTGATTACTTACAAACGTTTATTCTCGTTGGATAGCATTCTGATTTGATATCATTTCAGCACGCTACGGATAGAAAACACCAATATCTTCTCATAAATACGAATTGACCCTCTTTTGTCCTAATTTCTGAATTGTGGAAGTTTTTTTCCGGTGAGTAATTAACTACCATTGTATTCATTGGTCACTTTGTATCGAATCCATTTTTCACTTAAGTTACCGGAATACCGGATTTTGGAAACGCCGGTGACCAGGACTCACCAATAACTTGATATTTCAAGGCGGCATAACTGCAATGAAATATAAAACTAAAGTATGGAGTGAGTATCAAACTGTAATTTTTGAAAAAAAAAACAGCTATTACAGGAATTGCATCAAGTTATGTATGATATTTATCTATTTCGAACATTTACTTACACATTATGCGCATCTCATCGATCAGTGTTAAAAGAGCGAATTTGATTGAGTAGTTTGGCATTTTGCTCAACAAAATGTAAAATTCAAAACGATTCATAGTTAACAACTCGATAAATATAAGTACATATTAAATAATTAGACGAGAATTAAAAATTATTTTGTTTCAATTTACTTTCAAGCTGTCAATGATTCATAACACGGTATCACGTGCACATGGCGGCTGCCACCTCCACACCACCAACAGCTGGAACGCTGTCAACAAGTGGGGCGTTGACCGAATTTGGCGAATTTACGTTTTACGTCACCAAAATTGAAAATGGCCACTCAAATACTTTCATTTCATTGGTCAAGACAGTTTGGGAGCTATTCGCGTTCTAGAAGATTATGCGAATCGTCGTCGTAATCACAAAGCCAATAAACAGTGATTTTACTTATTAGTTATCAAAATCAATTTTTTTTTTATCGCAAAAGTGTCCGTAGAATGGAAAAAAAATGAAATGAAAACGATTTTTTCTCCGTGAAAATGAAGTAATAGTTCGAAAACACTCATTAGCGTTTGTCTACAATACTCTGTTCTCGTTTAATTATCCGTTATTTTCAACATTCGTCACTGTCGTCAGTTCGCGGTTACTGAAATGACCACTGTCTACGCGCATAAATAGTTTTTTCACCGCATCATATTTCTAACGTCAGCTTATGCGTTAGCGGGCTTTTCAAGTCGACACCAATAATTATACTTCATCCGACTGTACGAAAGTTGATGAAAGTTACCAGAGCAATTTTAATTCACTATTCTAACATTTCACCGATCTCCACGGTCACATCGTCCAAGATGGTGAAGCAAACTTGCCCTCACTGTCTTGAAATCTTACCGACTCATATGGATTTAAGATTACACGTATTGAAATTCCATCCGGCTAAAATAAACGAAATACCGCCTTTAACGTGTAACCAAAAGAACTGGGTAAGCTTTACCAATGAATTACGATTTCACATTCATCCAGCGACTTTATTCTTTATGTATTTACCAATTCTCAGGAATGTAAAAAATGTTCGATGAGTTTTCGTTCCGACGAAAGTTTGCAAAATCATATAGGCGAGACGCATCCGCCCAAAGATGAAGAAACCAAAGTAACAATCAGCTCCAGCGTTCAAAAAAAAGCACCTCGAAGTGAAAATAAGGTATTCGCCGTTCCCGATGTACTTTCATTTTTTTTCCAACACTTAGTAATCGAGCTGCTTTTTCTGTTCGTAGAAATGTCCATTGTGCGACTTCCAATGTTCTTGGATCAATACTTACAAAAAGCATATGAAAAAAAAACATCCGAAAGAAGCTCCTGCTTTGACACCTGCACCGCGTATTCAAAAAAAGGACAAAAAATGCCCACTGTGTTCGTTTTGCAATACTTCGAAAAATGAAATAAACGACCATTTCACCAAAGATCACAATATCAGGTTACAAACGAAAAGTTTCAATTTTGCCTACCTGTCACAGTTCTACGAATGGAAGCGTGTCATGGAAAAAGACACAACTTGCGTATACACCCAAAATTCCAAGTCAGTTACCGATAATGGAAAACGTACCACGTTACGCTTCGTGTGCCATCGTTCCGGATACTACAGAAATTATGGCAAAGGCGAGCGAAAAGTTAAATACAAAGGTAGTAATAAGATCAACGGTTATTGTCCTTCCGAACTATCAGTCGTGGTCGAAAACGGTAGCTGCCTCGTACATTATATCAAAACGCATATCGGACACTCGAATGAAATCCAACGAATCACGTTGACGCGCGAAGAACGCGACGCTTTAGCCGCAAAAATAGCCAGCGGAATGCCTTTTAATAAAATTCTCCAAGAAGTCAAATCGTCAAACAACGGTACGTCCGTGGATAGACTGCAACTAGTAACGCGTAAAGACTTATTCAACATTGCCAAAAGGTATTCGTTGCTGGACAGCGCTGTACTTCACGATCACCGAGACGTCGATACTTGGGTACAAGACACCGAAGGCGTAATATTTTACAAACCTCAAAACAAATTGTTGCCCGAGTTTGCGAACTTACGAGAAGGCGATTTCATTCTAATAATCATGAATATGTACCAGAGAGAAATATTCACCGAAGCTTGTAACAGTTTAGTATGCATCGATAGTTTAACCGGAGCTAATGAAAATTTCGATTTGATCACTTTGATGGTGCGTGACAGTGCCCTGAGTGGATTTCCTTGCGCTTTCATGCTATCCAATCGAATCGATCAAACGACTCTCGAATTATTCTTTTCTTGCGTCAAAGAAAAAGTCAGAGACGTAAACGTTAAAGCTTTAATGACCGATATGAACGATCTGTATTACAACGCCTGGGTGAAGATATTCGGTGCGCCGGGACGTCGACTGTACTGTTCGTGGAACGTAGACAAAGCCTGGAGAGTACCACTAAACCGAGTCAAGCCTACCGAAGAACGTCGACTCGCTTACAGTTTACTGAAAAATATCCAAACCGAAACGAACGAAGATAATTTCAAAAAATTACTACACCAGTTTCTGAACAACAACGATATCGATCCCGATTTAAGAACGTTTCTCGCCGAAAATTTCGTATCACGTAGCACCTTATGGGCATCTTGTTACCGAATCGACGACGCTATCAACGAAGACGGCCAACTACAACAGCTACACGAGCATTTGAAATTCATTTGCACGTACGGCAAAAAGCAAAAACCTCTCGATAGGGTACTAAACGCCGTTGTGAAAATGGTCGGCGACAACTACGTCAGTCGTAAGGTGATACTGAACAGCAACGACACCGTTTACCATCTCAATCTCATACAGAAACGTCACCGAGACAGCTACCTGGGCAGTTTGGATTCGGTCATCACCGTCGACGAAGGTTGGCACGTTTCATCGTTCGTCGAACTCAACGAACCTTACGAGCTATTCTTCGTGCAACAAGTGGTCAAGAAGTGCAACTGCAATTACGTCTGTTCCGAGTGCCACGCTTGTATTCACCAGTTTGCTTGCTCTTGTATAGATAATTCGGTTGAGAATAATATGTGTAAACATATCCATTTGGTGATCAGATTTCGAGACGGTAAAAAGCATTTCATCTTAGACGAAGGTAACGGCACCTTCAAAGATATCGAATCGGAAAACGATCAAGACGACGATCGAGTAGAATATGCTTCAGGTACGAGTCCGTTACGTTTAAATTCAAACCATCAATTCGCAAACCATTCGAACTGCGAGGAAAAAACAAAAATGGATGTAGCTTCCATTCACCACCTTACCCAAGATCAACCTAAACTTATTATCGATACTAATGATTTGCAAATATCCCTCGTTCCGGTTTTAACCGAGGAGGAAAAGTTGCAAAGAAGAAAACGCCAGTTAATCGAAGCAGTTATTCAACGAATTGAACAAGTTGAATCTTTCCAACAAATTTACGTATTAGAAAGTATTTTTCGTCAAGTCGATGTAAAAGTCGAAGAAGTTTGAACGAATTCTGTTCGTTAAATTGGTATTTTTTTTTTTTTTTTACAACGAATGACTGATTTACGATTATAAAATATTGTGTGTTTTTTATTTACCTATTTTTTTCATTTTTTTATGTTTTTAAAATATTTTTTTGTCGATTGTTTTGTTATCGAAAAAGTTGTGTTCAAATAAAAAATTCCATTTCAGAGTTATGACTCTGTATTGAACTTATTTGTACTTGAATTACTCTTTTCAGAACCTACTAGCACCTTTACAATTCAGCAAACCAACTTGTAATAAAGTACCCTATCTGATTTCAACAATTTAATCGTAAATTTATAATTATTAAACCTAGGTATATAACTTCATTTGCTAAAAAAATAATCATTTACATAATACTCATTTTGGTGACGGAATCATTGGATGATGGTTTGGAATGACGAGATAGAAGGCAGAAGGCACCTCGCTAAGAATCATTAAATATTTTAAAATGCAACTAAAAACATACTTATCTGGTATTTACACAGATATCATAACGTAGAATGTAGATAGTAGATACTAGGTAATGAAAAATAAGTTAATGTACGTACTCGTTCTACAAAAGTACTTATTCTCTTTTGAATATTTATACGTAAGTATTCTCTTTTTAATAAGTAATCTCATTGAATAATAATAAATAAGTGATAAGAAGAAAACAACGATAGAGATGAAATCACTAACGACTTGTCGAGCAGCTAGACGACGTTGATATCATAATTTCAACAACAACAACGAAAATGACGACAACGATATACTACATACGCTGTGTACTGGCACATCAGATACGTCAGATCAGTTCAGGAGACGTATACTCTCCGACTGTAAATATCCAATTCACTCTGAAACAACAATACCACACCGTAAGGGTTGAATTTTGTAAAAAAAAAAATGAATAATACATAGAAACCAAAATAGAAAAGATGAAAAGAGATCGGTTAGCGTAGATCGAAGAAAAGATTATTTCGTTAGTGGCTAGCGCAATCGAAGAGTATACGTCTGCGAAAGAGAAGCACAACCGTCACCATCACCACCACCAGCCAAATTCAAACTTCATTTCTTTACTTACTCATTTCTTCCTACGTTCTCCCCACGAATCGTACCACGACGAGTCGGCGATCCTGTTATATTTAAAGGTCTGCAATTTACTGCTTTCGAACACCATATTATCGGATTCGCTGTCTTTGTAATCGTTGTATCCGTTTTCGGCTTTGACCGAAGTCGACGAGTTGGTTTTGGTTAAATGTGTCCTGGGTAATTTAGAATTAACGGTATCGGTTTTCCTATGGTCGTCGACCACGATACAAGACTCTTGGTCGGACTCTTCGCTTTCGTCGACGCTCCTGCTATCCTGCTGATACTTCCCCGCAGGCTTTTTCATAGTGTGGTTACCGTTGCTGATGCTGGTGCCACCGCCTCCGTTCATGATAGTGTGCTCGTCGTCGCTGTCGACCGATATCTCCCTGGTAACTGCCATACGTTTGTCTAGCACCGGCGTTCCGCGACTGTACGCCGCCGGATCGGCTCCGTTCTGCTGATTTATGTCGACCAACGAACGATGCTTCCATAGGGACATTCCTTCGAGCACGTCGTCCGCTTTTTTGAACTTCCACAGCGATTTTGTACGTTTGATTTTTTTATCGTAGGCGCCGGCCTCTTTCTCCGACTGGCCGGCGTGATTCGATAGTCTGCCTAGGGTAACCAAGTGTCCGACGCTGGAGCTTTGCCTGATCGGTACGTGACGTCTTTTGTCGTACATCGTGGCCGAATGATACGACGAGTCGTTGATCGCTTCGCCGTTCAGCCAGTCGCATACCGACGAGCTGAATTCTTTCTTTTTACCGTTCGGCATACTTTTGGTACTTTTGGCGTCCGACGATTTTTTCATATAGTGTCCTCGACTGTTGTAACAATATTAATCAAGGGGGGTGAATGCAATAATCGCGATACGTCGATAGCGAAAAAAATTAAAATTAAAATTTATTCTAAGATTAAATCATCCTCGATATCGAGCATATACCGTACCTGTTCATTTCGTCGTCCGAGTAATCTACATCCGGAGCCGGCGGCGGATCGTTGCTGAAGCCGCTATCGTTACTGCTGTGTAAGCTGGCGTTACCGTTTTGAGCTTTTTTATTGGTTTGATGAGCCGGCGAAGCACGTTGCAAGGTTTCGCCGTTGACCGGTACTATCGGAGCTGGCATTACAGGCGGCGGTACCGGATTGAATAGGTTCTCTTGGACACGTCGACCCTACACGAATACCGTCAAGTTAAATGCGTCAAATTTCAAAATTGAAATTAATAAAATGGGAAAATTCTCGTATCGCTTACTTGATTCTGATGGCGTTGAACGACAGAATCGCCGAATTTATGGGTAGGCTGTTTATTGGTCATATATTTTGTATTCACTTTATCCAAATCGTTGATCTCGTCGTTAGGGGTTGCATCGTACATGTCTCCAGATTTCGAAACGAACGAATTTTTACGATATTTACGAGGTGAATTCCTGCAAGAAAATTTCAATTTGTATTGTCAATTTGAAAAGTCCTATTGGTTCATTTATCGCTCGAGTCGACTTACAAAATAGACTCTTCGCCGACCACGCCTTCTGTATAAGCCATTGGAAACCATCCGCTGGATTTGGTTCGTATATTCTCGCCGTATTGCCAACCTTTGCTGCGTTCGCCTGTCGAAACATAAATATCGCTCGTATTAAATAATCGATTCTACGAAACGATTGACAGCAGTAGTTGGGTGCTCAAAAATAGTCTTTCGTAGACCCAGACACTCACCAACGGTAGATATAATATCGCCTTTCAAAAAGCTCAACTGATTTTCTCCATTGGTCAAGTACGAATACAAAGCTCGAACAAGATTCTTGTTCTCCCAGTGATCACCCATGGCCATAGACTTGGGTCGTTGCAGAGTATTCGAGGACGACATTTCTTCGTCTGTAAAACACCACAATATGAATAAGTTTGAAGGATGACTCGTGAGAGCCGGAAATGTGAGCCTGAGCGTACTTCTGTGCAACGATAATGTCGATCCGTTCATATTATATTCGCTTTTCGCTTTGACCAAAGGGTGTTTGATTTCTGTATTCAGTTCTTGCCCGTTCTGAATTTCGATACAAGTCGAATCGACCGATTTGCTTTTTCTCAGTTGCGAATTCATCGATACGACGTCCTCTTCTTCCGGACTAATGGATCTTTCAAGTTGCTCTTCAGGATAGAAGTTCATTTGCTGCAAAAAAAAAAGAGAAAATTACTGACGAAAAAAAGGAACAAGCAACAACGAGTGTTTAAAAATGATGAAAAACTGAAGAAAAAAATTTTTTTTAAAAATGAAAACAACAAAAAATTAATATAATACAAAAAAAATTCAAAACCGTTTTTTATTAAGATTGAAAGTTGGAAAAAAATTAAATTAAATTAAAGACGACTGATTAATTTTTTCCCCAAATTTAAACCACCCAAAAACTGAATTTAAAACGATTGAAAAAACTAATATGAAAAAAATTGAAAATCGAGAAACTCGGCCCCTTCAATAACCCATACCTGCAACCTATATCACACCTTACACTTGGGCAATTAAGTTCACAACTGAATTACGCTTACCCTCATCTTGGTGGTGAACATATTTTCCACCGATTCGGGTATCTGTTCTCGGCATTTGGCTATTTCGTTCCAGCTATTCATGTATTTTTCGACTAGCGCCTGTTGTTTTTCGTAAAAAGCTAAATTATGTTTGGCCAGCGACGTTTGACGTTCGAGCACGAATCCGTATCTTCTTCTTTCTTGAGTGATTGCCTACGATAACGTACAACACCTTCAATACCATGTAAATCCCTCGACAAAAAGAGGCGAGAATTTGCGAATGGAAAAAATTCATACGTGTTTCAGACTTTGTTCGCAGAACTCGTCTAGTTTGTTTTTCTCGTCTTCTAGAACCTGCATGCTCTGAAATTGAAAGTGCAAACAAAACAGACAACGATTACTACATATACACGTTATCAACCTACACAATTGGGGTACTTTGTTAGGCGACAATACGTTCGAAAATTTACATCTATGTAGATTCGTTTGGCATTGAGGTTGACGCTGGTATGCGCCGGTGGACGGACTACATAGGTATAATAACGGTTTATTCAAATGATATCCACCTTCGATGGTAATCTATTTGCACGCGTACTCGTAAATACAATCACGCGTACGCAATCTTTTATAGTATTATGGCAGCTGCACTGATGAATGAGGAAAAGGCTAGTTGGGTTTGATTTTGTAATGAAATTCTCGTATCGACAAGAGCTTATCTAGTTTCTGACGACAAAAAGATAGAATAATTTTTTTTTTGAGTGAATGGCGACGGGCAGGGGGGCTGAACTCAATTTTTTTAATTTTGAAAATCTTTGAACGTTGAATTTTTTTTAGTTCTCGCTAATTTTTTTCAACTTTCAGATGTTTCAAGTTTTTTAAATTTTGATTTGACATATTCCAAAATTTTAACAAAAAGGGCATAGGGAGACAACCATGGTGAATCTGCCCCGGAGAGATCCAGGGCTGATATTTGGGTGGTAGATAGGTACTACCAAGAAGCATTCATGACCAAAGTTTCGTAACCCCCCTCCCCTTGGTT
>FIZT01042405.1:0-17255 GCA_900065295.1 Paracoccus marginatus
GGGGGAGGCTCGGGGAGGCTTTTGGATATGTGATAGAGTAGACCCTCTTCTACATAATAAATCAAAAAAACGTTTTGTACCTATTAGTTTGAGGTCAGGGCATTTTTGGTTCCATTTCTACCGGACTATAACGAGCAGCGAGCTTTTCCATAATTTTTTGCCCGAAATCGTAAATAAATTTTGCATAGTTGGGTAGAAAAGAAAATAATAAAAATTGGAAAAACAATTTTGCTGAAAAATTTCCAAAAAATTTAAAACGAAAAAAAATGAAAAAATAAAGAAATAAGGGCAAAACATGAAAAAATGAAACAAAATAAATTCAAAAAACTGCCAAAAAAATTCAAAAAAGAAAAACTGGGAGGATAGATGAAAAAAATAGAAATTAAAAAAAAATTAAACTGGAAATGGGGAAAAAGTAAAAAATTGATAACAAAATTTTTTCGAAAATCAGAAAAGAGAAATCAACGAAAAAAAATCGAAAATGAAAAAAAAAATCAAAAACATGAAACTGAAAAAAAAATTGAAAAAAAATGGATGGAAAAATTAAAAAGTTAAAAAATGAGAAATTTGCAGAAAAAGTGAAAATCAATCATTTTTGAAAATTAAAAAAAAAATTGAAAAGTAAGAATTTAGAAATAATGAACAATAATAAGAAACAAAAAAATTCTAAAAAAATTTTGAAATTGAAAAAATTGAAAATAATGAAAATAAAACTAATAAAAAAAAATTAAAGTTGCCAAGAACTGAAAAAAATAAAAATTGAAAAAAAATCATGAAAAATTTCGAAAAAATATAAAACTGAAAAGAAATCAATTTTTCCCAATCGTCAATTTTCGATACACAACTTCTTCTCCTTCCAGAACACTGGTCCTTTGCGAATACCTTCGTTCGAGTCTACTTTTTGCTCATTCCAGCACCGGCGACATGGCACACCAGCAGCACAATACGACACAAGACCCGGCTAAAATTCAGGGGGTAAAGCCAGACAATCAGACGTCTTTATGACTACGCTCACCCAACCAAAAATAAGTTAGCTGTATCGATCGGCCAACGCAGAACAAAATATATTACCTCGGTTTTGACTCGGTGTCTATGCAATGGATGTATCTGCAAACACTGCGAATATATTTTTCCTTTTTTTCGTCGTAGACTGTTTTTCTTCTCTTCTCCCCCTTTTTAACCCTCACCCCCGCAACGCGCGCCTAATCGATTTTCCTTTCAACGACGCTCACACACGTACGAAAAAACGTATAGCCATACGAAGTAGGTACGTGTGGTACCAATGGATGGGAATTTTCATTGCCTAAAATTCGTCGCCAGAATGACCATTCGAAATCGCATAATATATTTCGCACGTTTCAGTCTCGCAGCTGAGCGAAAGTCAGTTTCCAATTTCCATAGGTCAAGGAAAACGAAGAAGTATTCGTCGAATGCGCGCTCTTTTTTCTCCTACATCTACATCTAGACCACGTGAAGGAATACCCGATTTACCACGGCGAAATGATTAATGAATGTTCGCGAATAGATAGAGAGAGGAAAATTAACCTCGACATTGGCACAAGTTCAAAAATTCTCGAACAACTTTTTTCGAATATTATTTTTATAACACAGCGTACGGCGGCACAGTAAGCAACGAGAGAATGTGATTCTCCGCATTGCGACGTCCCATCCCATACATACGCGTATTCGCGCAAATTCTACCTCGAGCCCTCAGGCAGCGCACAACTTTCGCAGCGATCAACCGCAGAATCCCAAAACACCCATCCAACAACAAAGAGCATCGTATTCGACGCCCACCTCGAGTCGTATACGTACACGAAACGAACCAACGATCCTCGCGCGGACCTCTTTGAATACCGACCAGGCCACGAAGGCCAATCACGATCGACGATAAGTTTAATCAACTTGAGCAAAGTTGAACATCAATGACATCATAAGACATCATCGCCCTCGCCCACAGGGAGGCATCGAACAGGCAACAAAAAAAAAAATGCAAATCCGCCGCCGCAGTCTACCGACAACAGGTGAGCCTGGACTGGCAAAGTCCCTCGAACCGACCTTCACCAGACCAATTACTTTTTATCTATATCTGCCCTTCTGCTCGCCCTCCCCGTCTCCTACCTATCACTCTACGTACATTGTTGTACTAGGCACTAGGCAGTGCTCTATACTACAACAGAATGCTCGTACACGTTTCATAAATCATTAATATATAATTTTTCGTACATCGTACGCGAGTCTCGCGTACCTACCTGCCTATGGATTTGAATCGTGATGACTCGACAAGACCAACCCATCAACCTGCCGACTTGCCATATTTTCCGCATCCAACCTATACAAATCCTAGTATAGAATAAAAAGTAGCACCTTCGTCGAACAGATTTCATACACCCAAATCACGAAGAAGAGAAGCAGAAAAAAATATGCGTTCGTTTGACCGGAAATTGGCGATGATTTTTTTCACCAGCACGTCAAGCACTCCGGATATATAAGAAGATTACAACACTGAAATGTGGTCATGGTCGAATTATATACGAACAGTACGTCGTTCTTGCCATTTCTACACACACACATACACGAGCACACTCTTCCACCGAATATAATCCGCTTAAAACCGGAAAATATTAGCTTTTTCGTACACAACGACGAGCAGCAGCAGCAATATACCAGTCGTCTCGGTCCGTCGCCTTCGTACAGAACAGCCTTTTCGAAAAGAAAGAAAAACTCCCAGCTCGAAAATACGTACATAAAAAAACCATCTCAACTTACCCAATTCCATCGGATACATCCACGTGTTCACATCGAGCACTAAATCCATCTTGAACGACTCCGATTCGCAGTGTAATCTGCTGACTGTAAACAAAACGTCGTAAAAGGAATTTTATTAACAAAGCCAAAATCCATCAATCAATATTTAATTAAAATAGATGGGTGATCGGTTCGTTTTCAACGTATATACACTAAATTTCACCGGCAGCGTTCCGAATACCAAATTACAATACGAATTTGGCTCGTATTACCTATTCAGCGCGGCGAGAATCACTTCCTCGTACTGTATTCGACTTGGCGGCGATATAACGCAACAATGTCGAAAAAAACGAATCGACTTCGAGTCAGGTGGCCATTACCGCGAATGGATATTCGATACAGGGCCCGGGCAAGGGCAAAGAAGTCGGGCCAAATCCCATTGTTTCATTCTAGCCAACGAGTACGAGTCGACGGCTCGCAACGATGGTGCGAAAATCTTCTCACGCGTGTTTTCATCAAATATACTTAGTCGTCCGTGTTGATATTTTTATTCCTTTTTCACATATTTTTTTAAAATGTCTTATCTCTTCCTGTACTCTTTTTTTTTTTTTTACTCGCCCATTTCTGCGCATACGATACGAAGATTTGCAGTTAATTAGCGACTGACGATGCGACGACGTGGCGATGTTGTCGTCGATGCGCAGGAAGTTGATTTTTTTTTTTAATTTTTTATCTCACGTTTCAAGTGCGGCGCGTTGTTCATTTCGTCGTAGCTAGAAAGTTAACGAGGAATTGCTCCCTTCTCGCAGCCTAGCCGTGTCTGCCTGCGTAAGTACGTACACTTACTCGGTCCCGCATAATATCGTATTGTAATAAAAAAAAACCGACTCGAGTCGAGTCGTCCTTGATTTCAACCCTGTCTTGCCCTTCGTCAATTCGACTTTGAAATTTTATCAACGTCGGAATTGTTATTTTTTTTTTACGTGTCGAGTGAACTAAAAGGAAATAGTGGAGGGAAAGGGGAAGATATGGAGGGGGAAAAAATAGAAGAATGCGAATTTTTAAACATTTTTTTTTCAACAGAGCAAGCGAGTAAAGGTTCCAGGAGGAGAGTGGTGGAAAATTTTTTCATTTTTTCTTCAGTCATCATAAAACGAATGGCCCTGGAAAATTTTGCACTGGACCAAGTAGAGCTTTTTTCGCCTCTTGATAGAGTTTTGTCAAATCAAGTTAATTCCTGCCACCCCCCCCCCCCAAATGGCGACCAATTTCATCAAAAAATTTTCACCCTCAAAATACGTCATAAATACTCATTTATACAGCCTCTCCTCAAATAATCACAATTTTTTAATTTATTTCGGTTTTTAATGAATAATTCGTAGAACCCGCGTAGACTCGCAGCATTCTCCACGATGTTCTCGTGGAAAATACAGCGTTCACGGGGCTTTTTCCCCCTCCAATGAAATAGACGAAAAAATTGCTGCAATTTAGCTCAAATTCCAGGAAGTGCTCACTAATGCGCTGAGAATGCTCCAAAAAGAATTTCAGCCCCATACGACTCGATCAGTCGAGTCATGGCTTCTTGATTTGGCGTCTTTTTCAAAAAGAATCAATTTTTTTTCAAGTGAATAATTCATATGTAGAACCCCCGAAGACTCATCGCATTTTCCACGGCGTTCTCGTGGAAAGTACAGGGCTCAAGGGACCTGTGATTTTTTTTCCTCAGTGAGAGACCAAAAAATGCTGAAATTTGGCTCAAATTCAAGGCAGTGCTAACTAGTGAGCAGAGAATGCTCCAAAAAAAATTTCAGCTCCTTACGACTCGATGGGTTAGGTGACCTATGAGTTGTGGCTTCTCAAATTGGTGTCTTTTTCACAGAAAAATTGATTTTTTTTTCGACTCAGGCCCCTCGCTTGGACGTAAAAAACTGAGAATTTTTCGAATCGTTCTCCAATTACCAGAAATTCGGTAAGCACTCCTCTGAGCCGCAATGTATTCAGAGTAATTTTTTTCGGTTTTCCCCGTGAACGTTGTATTCTCCACAAGAGTGTCGTGGAGAATGCGAGTATGTGTACGGGCTCAATGAAATGGGTGGCCGCTTTCTTTTCTTCACAACCATTTTCCACACAAAAAAACACCAAACTTTTTTCACTAAATTTTACAAACGCCATAGCTCTGCGGAACCCCCCCCCACCCCTCCCCTCCCCTCCCCTCCCAAAAAAAGAAATAATTTTTCATCTTCATCTGGGAAGAAAATTAGAATTCAAGTTTGAAAAATACATTTCGAGATACCATCCCCAAAACAGGGGTCCAAATTTTTTCTCGATACTGAGACTAAATGACCCCCTGCCCCACCTATCGCGCCAATTATTGAAATTTTTGTAAAAATTCATTATCAATTTTTATACAACCTAAAAAAATTTTGGAATTTTTTTTGAAACTTTATCGATTTTCAAATTCATTTTCTTATGTGGGTAGAAGGGGGAGATCAAGGAATTTTTTTTTCCAAAAACGAGCCAACTTGGAGGTGCTTTTTTGCCTCAACTCTCGCGAAAACCTATACAAATGAATCTCAGCTTCGCTAAACTACACAATTTACAACCCACAGTCCACCTTACAATACGTCGTTAAAAAAAAAAACTTCACAATCATTCGACTTGGTTATAAAAAACCCTACTTACGGGCTATTTACAAGTCAAACCTTGCAAGGTCATACCTTCAAATATTATCTAATCCACGACGTGACGAAAGTGGAGAAAAAACCCGAACGTAACGTAACTTACAGAAAACGCACGTACATAGGTATTATATTGCATTAGAAAAAAAATACGCTCAATTACGAGATCACGGTATGGAACAGGCATGGCACGGCTGCAAAGTGCAAATAATTCATTTCCGATACATTATTATCAACACGTCGTAAGATCTGTACACCTATAGAATGAGGAACCTTCACGAGTGATCGAATAATACACTCGATCGATCGATCTACCAGATCAACCATAATAAGTTCACGAAACCAATCAGCAATCACAGAAATCAAACCTTAGCACGTTCTCCACTATATCCCCTCAATCGTCCACCAAACCACACAGCACATTTCGAACACCTCGCTTGCATGCAGTAGGCTTGGTACGTACGTACGTTTCAAAATCATACACCACCATACAATTCGAAGTCTGCCGAAAAAAAAACCACACACATACAATATACAGTCGGCTTACACAGAACGTCGCGACGCGACTCGGCGCCATATGCATAACATTTGGCAACAAAATCGATACACGTATAGCGGCGACGAATTACATTAAATTATCCTCGAATTACATCAGAATTTCGACGCTCTGTATTATAGGCTTCTCGCATCTTCTCTCTCGTGCACATGGGAAAAAATTCGTTTCTCTCTTTTTTTTTTTTGGTACGAATATTTAATATAATTTTAGCCAAAATTAATCCGATCGTGTGGATGGAGAGATAGAAAAAAATATACGAACAGCCAACGAAAACATACAGGCGAAAAAAGAACAAAGAGGAGGAACAGTCATTATCATAGGCGAGAGAGCAAGGTCACTCAGAACCTTCCACCTCAAAGGAGGCGTACATAAACAGCCTTCAAACCGAATAATAATTCGGTAAATAATGCGTCAGAATGTACAGAAGCAGAAGCGCACAAGCGACTTGTAATGAGTGGGTGGTTTGTTTTTTTTTTTTCCTACACGAGACTCTAAACATGTACGAGACGCGACTCGATTCGATTTCGAAATCGATCTAGCTTCTGCAAGTACCGACGTACCTACAATAATGGTATATAAATTCGCCGACCTAACCGCATGTGTGAGCCTTTTCGGCCGCGACCGTTTCGAAAGGTGGATTGCGTAAATGACGTCATCCGCAGAGAGCTATTAACACCCGACCGGTGGCCCACCTCCTCGTTTAACGCGCTTCCATCGCGATATGGGCCGCAGCGAGGGGTGCGACGCGACGGGTATCTCGACGACGAAAAAAAAATTTTTTCAACCCGTACAAATATTTAATGTACCCGGTTAATAAATTTATTTAGCTCGAACATTTATACGGATCGATAACGAGGTCATAGAAATGAACATAATATAACCGAATGTACTCGAGTAGTACACGTACGTATGTATTCGACTGGCAGCGCCGCAGACGAGGACGAAAACGAGAGCTCGTCTCATGAGACCTTTACGTGGAGTCTGATCACAATCATACGTATTACACCTACCATTAGACCTAAGCATCGGTATGGGAAATCAACGAATGGCACCACTCGCATCGCTGTACATTCGAGCACGGAAAACTGGATAAATTAAACAAAACAGCTGGTACGACTCGAAATAGGAATTGAGTCTTCGGAATTTTTAGGAAAAAAATTTTCGAAAATTTTTTCAACCCCTACTCGACCTCTGCCTCCCTCACAATTCGCGAAAATTATTTTCATCGCTTCTGGCCAGGCGTATAGTATAGACCACAGAGAGCAAACCAAACACTTTCATTTGATCGTAAAATGTACTAAGTATACAGATGTCGATTATTTTTAGACGTTTTCGTTTCGCGCACACCCTCCTCTCCCCTCGCCTTCATTCAGTCCTCATCGATATAAATTTTTTCATAAATGGTCGAGCAGTCGAGCCAGTTCGGCGTGATTTTCTCTCTCTGTTCGATTCGCAGAAAGCGAAATGAAAATTATATGTACACAGTACGTCATTTCAAATTCACAACGCAGCTATTTCCGATGGTACGCCGCGCCCTCTGCCGCCTGAACGCTTTTATCATCATCTCGGCGTAATTCGTGAACGCCGACTGATAATGGCTGACTATCAGACACGTTTATGTAGGTCGTATAAATGTGGAACTGTAAATTTACATGATTATCGTATTGAAAAAAATGAAATATACACAGACACACACGAGTATACCTATTACATTTTACGTATGAATGTGGTAGCCGACGATGCCATAGAAGATAGACTTTTAAAACGATTATTCTGTCAATTTCAATTTGAATTTAATCATTCGCAACTCGAAGGGACTTACGAAGGCCTGTGAGGAAATATAAACTTCGAGTCAACAAAATCGAAAGTGAGAATCTTGAATTTTTCTACCCCATTCCCTCCTTTCTGAAAAAGAAACGATCGAAAATCAAAAGAAAATGATCACAATTGATAACTTCTGCCCATTTACCCCCTCCCCCCGTTTAGATTGGTTGAATTACGTCTAAAATAAAAATAAATGATTGAAATGATCGAATGGATCACCCAAAGTCCCAAACACAAGCACTGGAAAAACTCAGAAAATGTACACTGGGGTGGCCTTTATCAACACTCGATAGAAAAAATCGTATTTTTACCCCCCACCTCTCCGTGTGTTGGCCCACAACACGAGAAAAAAAACACAAATTTTTTTCACCCCGATCGATGCACATCAACCCAACCTTCGAGGGCGATCTTTGTAACGCGCGCAACATCACAATACTCCCACGAGCGCTGGTGAGAAACGCGACATACCTCGACGCGGTCAAAACAACACATCACTACAGGCTTCTCAACTGTTTTAGGATTTGTTTGATGAAATCATTTCTTCGCATGCTTGAAGACCATTCTACTGAGCACCCAAAACCGAAATTTCAGTTCCATAAGGCAATTACGGGCTGAGTAGGGAATCTTTAAAAAGTGGTAAAAACGAACGATTTTTACAAATTTCGTAATTATTATGCTCCGAATGGATCGAAATTTCGGTTTGGGGATCTCCTCAAGACCTCTATTGAATACATTTTGGGGATTAGCTCAGGGTTGTACCTGCACACTTTTTGCACCTTCCACGCCAAATCAGGTGGTCCACCTCAGCTTTTTTCTTCTCGAAAATTATTCGACTGGTCCAATTTTAATGCCTATATCGAGCATTTCATAGCAGTACCCTGTTTTTCAATTTTTTCCTCGAAATGTCTGGTCTGAGTCATCGAGAGGATACGTCGATAACAAAGGAAGAGGAGAGAAAAAAGGGCGGAGCCGACAATGTTTCATATCTCACCGAAGAGATGTTTCCAGGGGCCTGGGAGGGTTGAAACGTCTCTTTACCGGATCAACTTGGAAAAAATTCCTAATTTTCAACAGCTTCGTGAAGATCACTTTCACTAGGACAAATTCCTCTCATCAAATTCATCACTTACAAGTTTCCCTCTTGATTGGTATTTTTTGAAAAAATAATTCCCTTCAGAAGTTCAAATCAAAATAGAGGAAATGGTTATTTTTCGAAGAAACAGAAAAAATGAATAAGATTCGACGAGCTTCTCTAGTTTGAGAAAATTATCAAAACCAATCAGTTATTTACCAACACTCGACTCGAAAAATAAAAACAAACAACTCTCATAATTTGATAACAAAATTACGAAACAAATACGTTTCTCGATTAATCGAAAGATTTCTGCCATTTCTCGAAAAAAAAGATTAAAATCGACTAGAATTATCTCGTTTTTGAATTTTATTCATTTTTTCAGCAAATAAAAACCATCATTTCACACTGAACGAAATTCGAAATTGATCCAATTTTTTTTCAATTTTTTGCAAAAACACGTTCGAATGAAATTTTACACCAATTAACGACGAAGCTGGCACATTCGTTAGTTGGCATCGAAATGCTAACTCGCGACGATAAAATTTTAAAAATATTTTGCGAAAAGACATAATAACAAAAACAATGAGAAAAATTTCAACTCAAAGTGACACCATAGTTCCCAGAATCGGGCGAAATTTTTTTCGACGTCGTCGAGGTCATTCCGAATAAATTCTACTTCGAATCACTCGTCCACGTAAATACGTATCGGACGAGAAAAAAAAATTCCCAAACAAAAAATTTTCAGAAATCGAAACACCATTACGTACCTTATGTTACTTGGATAGGCCATCGTCGAATACAAGTTCGTAAATTCAGCTTCTATCACCATCAAATTATCACCAAAGTAGATAAAAAAATACAGTCACGATAGTAGAGAAGAAAAAAATTTGCAAACTAAAAAGAAAAATATTACGCAACAGTAACAGGTGAAACGGAAAACAGCAAAATATAGAAAGTAAAACGGCTGCGTTTTCTAAGCGCACAACATAGGTAGACCGCGTCACCGACGAGAAGAAGAAGGCGAAACGTATAACGAAAAAAAATCGTCGCAAAAGAGCAAAACCGTATACGTAATGTGCAACATAACGCAATGATAACAGTCGAGCCGATGATAAAAAGCGTATACTCGCGTCGCGTAGCCGTATAGATTTGGATGGCGTATTTTTGCGCAAACTCTTCCTAAATTTTTACCCCTTCCGAGCGTCCCCTAGAGCAGATGACCATGACCGATACGCACACCACGCTTTGCCCCACCTATGCTGCCATCTCGCTCTATTCTAACCTTCGCGTATACAAAATATATTCGTTCGTATACGTACGTACACGTTTACGGATACCATTTTATACGTGCGTATACCTAGATAGACGGAGACAGAACGAGAAGATATCCAAATTATACCTATGTACTTATGGCATGGCGAAGCCTGGCTAGGAAAAAAATATATATTCGTCGAATTCTTCCTCGAAATAAGCCTATTCAGGGTTGTTTGATATCGTTTATACGCTATAGTATAGACGTAGAAATCGATGCCCAATTTTCAACATACCGCACCCTCGAGCCAGCCTACTGCCTATATTAAGCCCTTCAACTGTCCAATACTCTTGTAAAAATTACCTAGAGCATGGTATGACGGTATGAGACAGCTCATCATTTTCTTCTTCGACTTTTTCAAATAAAATGTACCCACGCCTATCGAAACAAATCGAGCATTTTTTTAGTACGTTCGTGTTTAGAAAAAAGAAAATATTTTTTCACTTTCTAGGCCGAATGAAAATAAATTTCAACGTTCGAAAAGCTCGAACACAGACTTTAGATTTTTCTGCAAGACACAGCCCCCCCCCCCCATTTGGTTATCTTCGATCTTTGAATCTCCACCATGCCATGTAAGATTTTTTATTACCACAATTTTTTTTCAACTCTTTCTAAAAACCAGTGGGTGGATTTAATTTGCATAAAATTATTTTTCATTTTACGACTTGTAAAGCATTTTTTAGGTTTTTTTTTTTTTGTCTTCTCTTCTCTATACGTCGACTCGACGACGCATCGCTTTGATGTGACTACTTATTCAAGGATGAAAATCATTCGTGAACATTTTCAACTCGTTCGAGTTTAATTATCTCGTAATTGTGTTATAGTACACGATGCCATGCGATGTTTGCAGAAAGCCAGTACAGGTACGAGGTACGCGTTTCCTAAACTGGGAATGTCAACAGGACGTGCGGTGAGCTGTTTTTGGTAATGCACTTGAAAATGTGTAATACGGTATGAGTGAGGCGTAAGACGTTCCATGGGTACTCGTGTTCGGTGTTCGCACAACTCGTCACATACGAAGGTATACAGGGTGGCTTGAATTTTATTTTTTTCAATTATTGAAATGCCAGATTTTGATAGAATTGGCGAAAATTTACAATTTTCAATTTTCAAATACTTTCTACTAGAATTTTCAATTTTCAAAAAACTGACAGCATTTGAAAAATTCACAATTCATGTAGAAATTACAATTTTTGAAAAATTCACCATTTTCAAAAAATGGGCAATTTTCATGAAATTGACCATTTTCAAAGAGTTGGCAATTTTTCAAAATTGACAATTTTCAAAAAATTTACTAATTTCAAAAAATTCAACATTTTCAAAAAATTGGCAATTTTTGAAAAATGGACAATTTTCGAAAAATTCACCACTTTCAAAAGATTGGAAATTTTACAAAGTTGAGAATTTTCAAAAAATTTACAATTTTCATTTTTCAAATACTTTCTACAAGAATTTTCAATTTTCAAAAAACTGACAATTTGTGAAAAATTTACAATTCATGTAGAAATTACAATTTTTGAAAAATTCACCATTTTCAAAAAATTGACAATTTTCAAAAAATTGACCACTTTCAAAAAATGAACAATTTTCAAAAAATGCACAATTTTCATGAAATTGACCATTTTCAAAGAGTTGGCAATTTTTCAAAATTGACAATTTCCAAAAAATTTACCAATTTCAAAAAATTGACAATTTTCAAAAAATGGGCAATTTTCATGAAATTGACAATTTTCAAAAAATGGGCAATTTTCAAAGAGTTGGCAATTTTTCAAAATTGACAATTTTCAAAAAATGGACAATTTTCATGAAATTGACCATTTTCAAAGAGTTGGCAATTTTTCAAAATTGAGAATTTTCAAAAAATTTACAATTTTCATTTTTCAAATACTTTCTATCAATTTTCAAAAAACTGACAATTTTTGAAAAATTTACAATTCATGTAGAAATTACACTTTTTGAAAAATTCACCATTTTCAAAAAATTTACTAATTTCAAAAAATTCACCATTTTCAAAAAATTGACAATTTTTGAAGAATGGACAATTTTCAAAAAATTGACCACTTTCAAAACGTTGACAATTTTTTAAAACTGAGAATTTTCAAAAAATTGGTAATCTTCAAAAAATATACCATTTTCAAAAAAATGACAATTTTTAAAAAATTGTCAATTTTTCAAATAATTTAGAATTTTCCTTTTTAAAATACTTTCTACAAGAATTTTCAATTTTCAAAAGACTGACAATTTTTGAAAAATTTACAATTCATGTTGAAATTATAATTTTCAAAAAATTACCCATTTTCAAAAAGTTGACAATTTTCGAAAAATCTACCATTTTCAAAAAATTTCCAATTTCTACTAAATTTTCAATTTTCGAAAGTTATCGTTTTCAAAAAATTACAATTATCCAATATTGGTAAGTAAAAAGTATCAAACTTTGTATCTTCAAAAGTAATTGTTTTCTATTCATTAGATCTTTCAAAGAATTCAAAACTGTAAAGGCATACCACCGACACACAAAAAAAAAAAAAAATAGGAAGAACGTAATTCGCGACGAAACGAAAAAAAACTCGCTCATTCTTTCGCTCTAAAAAATGAAAAATACGTAGAGAATCCAAACACATTCGATTTTCCTCAAAAATAATGAGACCGTCAAAAAATAAAACCCAGATAACTCACGGGTCGAAAGCTGAAAACTTTTCCTACAGCATTTACGATCGTTCCACATCCCCAAACAACAACGTACGATACAACCAATTACCTAGGACAATTTATAGAAAACACTTCACCCCGTCCACACTCCACACCCACCGATTTCATCTCAAACGACCAATTAGTTCGTATACGTAGAACTTTGTGAAAAAGAAGAGAAGTAGGTAGCAAAAAATAAAAAATGGGAAAAAAAATACATTCAGCCATCTCTCGAGATACACATACGTACGATATAAAAGAACAGAGGAAAATGGTGGAAATTTTACTCATTCCAGTGTGACAAATTCAGTTTATATAATTTGACACGAAAACTTGGGCGTATGCGAAAGCGTACATATAGGTACGAGTATGTAAAATGAATTAGTGACGTAATAAAAAGGAACTTTTCAACGTTAATAGGTTGTCATTTTAATGGCATTTGAGCGTGTATTAAAATTACCTTCCAGTACACACGTACCTCTAAATACGTTGCTCATTGGTACGCGTACATTAACGAGACCTTTTCTACCGCTTTTCTCTTCATTTTTTTAAATAGATAAATCGTTTTCGAATTTTTTTGTTTTTACTTTGTTGGTTCGCGAATAATAGTATATTACGCGACAGGAGCGGAAAGTAGCCGATTAACGAGTGCGAAAATCCGAAATAGACCAAACCTATTTTGTAATTCTCGCGCCATCGAAACAATACACGAGCACAAATCTGATAAGTAGTGCACGCACCAAGACGTCATCTCCGCCGAAATAAACCGAGAACGAATTTTCGAAACAAATTCCGCCGTATTTCACGACCTCGACGATCCACCACGCACCACGTGGACGACTCGATAAAACATTTGAATATCTTTACTGTTCTGTTACGCGCTTTTGTGAAAGAATTGCATCATTTCACGTAACGTACCCGTGCGCGTACAAAAGCAAGGGTTGCAACGCGAATGAATCGCATCCCTTTTCGCTCGATGAGTTCCCGTTGTTCGCCATACCTACCTATACGGGTATAAAGACGCAACGAAGAGCGGTATCGGCATAGAAGAGGGAAGGACTCGCAATCGAGCAGACTTTGAACGCGTCATAAGCGCGAGCGAGAGTGTATCTGACATCTCGTAAGTAGACTATTCCGCACTATTTTGTAATCGAGCTTAGATTTAGGGCTTTGTCGTCGACTCGAGGAGCTGGTTTTTTTTCTCTCTCTCTAGTGCGATGCTTCCAAAAAGGTATCGAGTAGGAGGGGAAGGCTGATCGGTCATTTTGATGGATTTGAATTCGAGCAACGACCCAGATAACGGCGTACTTTTGATAACAAACCACCAAAGGTAAAATACTGAGAATTTCGAAAAATTCGAAAAACCTTTATTCAACGAATTTCAACATTTGAGAAGCCATAGACGAAACAATTCTAGTCAAAAAAATGATAAAAATAGAAAAATAAAAAAAGAACATTTCACAATAAAGAATAAAAAGAGACGAAACATTATAAAAAAATTGAAAATGCTTCGAACGAGACTCTAAAAAACAAAAATGGGAAAAATCGATAGTATTTCAAGTATACTTGGACATCAAGTGGCCAAAAACTACATCATCAGCATACTTCTTAACAAACTCTTCGAAATTCTCCGGAGTGACGAAATACCACTTTAAAAATACTTTCAGGGGTGACTCAATGAATGTTATTTCTTGAAAGCATTTGCGAAACGGATAAACGTTATCCGGGTAATATTCATCGCCCGATTCTACCATATAATCCGTTTCACACTTTATTAAACGTTGCACAGTTGAATCGACATTCAACGCTTCCTTGAACCGAGTAATTCTGTCACCCGTTCTCAACAACCAGTCCATGAAATTTTCGAAATTATCGCGAAATTTTTCTTCACGATAGTCCTCGAGTAGAAAATCATCATTGCTTTGCAATAATGACACCAGTTTTGGCACGATCTTTTCTTCTTTGATCTGCGTCGCAATTGCCTCGGACGGAGCAAAGATGTCTATGAACTCCATTATACCACGAAAACGATGACATCGAAGGTATTCTTCCACTTCATCAATGGCCCCGGACCGAGGAGACACGAGCAACTGATTTTTGAACTTGGCGGCGAAGTCTACGTCGGGGTAAGCTTTGTCGATGAATTCGCCGAGTGATCGCGCTTTATCAATCAACCTGCTCAGCGAGGCTAGATTTTCATTCAACAGCTTCAGACGAATATCACGGATGGCTAGCTCATCATTCGCGAACCAAAATTTCAAAGCATCTTCTAAATCTTCGAAATCACCTTCTAGAAGTAGGAATTTACACATTTCAACAATCACACCGTAATTGGAAGACACAACGTTTTGTTTGAATAGCACGATTAGGGATTGGTCGCCGTCGAAGCATACATTCAGCAAACAACGTAATTCGTTAATCTCAATACCGTGCATCAAAGTACGCCAATTTTTATCCCAAAACGTTCGGCGATATTCGACCGGCGTATCTGACAACACAGTCACCAGAACAGATACTTCTCTGTGGTTGCTTTCGCAGCCTCGCCCGTGTAACTTAACAAAATACGGATCATTTCTATCAAAAAGGCGACTATCCTGCAAAACGATTGGGATTGCCGATTGTTTCAAGCGACTAGGAGCACTGGTCCATATTTCGCAACCATTGATCCACGATTCGGTCTCGTTTCTCAAGATGAACTTAATCATGCGACAGAATACGTCTGTGGACATCTTATCCTTGATGTACTCCCAAACGAACATAGTACCCGGTGACAACGACGAAGTGACTAACTCGTCGCCGCGAGTATTCACAAAATTTTGCAGCGTTTCCTCATCCAGTTTAGGTAGAATGTACCTGTAGAATGCCTCCCTTCGATCATAACCGTCACGGTATTCGTCATCGGCAGGATTATCGAACATTTTCAGCATTTCTCTCACACGAGCATCTGGCCCTAGGAGATTCAGAAAGTACTCCATCGCTGGCCACCTGCGAAGCTCAAAACCTGCATGTATAATTTTCACAATGACTTCTTCCACAGATAAAGATGACGCATCGAACTCTTCATCTAACAATAAGAGTATTTCGCCCAGCCGATTACTCAATCGATAAGTCCAGTAATCTAACTCGGGATGTTCGTTCATATCGAAACTAACTCCCGACAAACGCGACGACACCGCCGGCCATAGCCTCAAAATATCGTCTTCCAGGCAGTACATGCTGGCTATCAAGAACTTATCGTAGTCGCTGACCATGTCGCAGAGCAATAGACGTTTCGCTGTCTTGGCATAGTCGATAACGCCGTCCAAATCGCAAACGAAATCCGTGAAATGGTTGAAAATACCAAATTTCGGCGGTAAGAACACAGTATGGAAATACAACCAACGGTCAGCCTCGTCAGTTCTACGATTCGCGTACAGCTCGATCATTGAGAAAAGCTTCGGCGGTACGTGTGACGTCAGATGTTGTAGAGAAGTTCTCCTTTTCGGATCATGCTGGCTTAGGGTTCCATCGCTGTTCAGATGATGTTTCATTTCGCAGAGCCATAAATCTAACGCTAACGCGTTGCACGCGAAGTGTTTCAATGATGGTGGACTGGGATGGAATAAATCGTGGACGTGGGCCATTTGGGTATCTGATACGGAGTCAATTTACGATTAGCGAATCTGAAAAGAAACCGATTCCGATAGTGTCCAGAAGTTTCATCATCTGATAAAGAAATACTAGGAACCTTTGGCAGATGAGTTTACCTATGTCGAGACGTGCTTTTACTAGCAGTTCACGAATCCTCTATGGTCTTTTTCACCGAGATGATGAATGATTTCCACCAGTTTAAAAGGTATAATTAGTAACCAACGAAAATTGGAACTTCAAAAACTATTGAAACAGAGAAAAAAAATCGAAACAAAAACATTAAAATCAAGAGATGTTCGATTGACAAAAATTATAACAATCAAAATAATGATATGAGTGTAACGGGTGCTAGTCCGCTACGTTTACCAACGAGCGCGAGCTACAATTCGTCGTAGTTTCGCACTCTTAGGTAACGTAGCGGGCAAACCCTTTATATACTTTTTGCATGTTTGTAAGTTTGTTCTTGATATGGTAGTTAGCCATCTATTATACTTCATTCAACTTTGAAATAAAGTTTCGTTTATTTTATTGTTGATCGACTCGCCTTTTTGGAAAGCGCTTAGCGCATTCATTGCATTTAGAGTCGGTAGGGTGGCTGAACTACTGGTAGTAGAACTTTATTCAAATTTGGACGGCTTCGGGGAAATAATTTGTTTCTTTTCTAGCGTGATAAAAATAAAAATAAATTTTACCGGTGCAGCTTCAAGCGCGACTCGGTCTAAAAATTAAACACTCACTCGGGTG
>FIZT01042421.1:0-11616 GCA_900065295.1 Paracoccus marginatus
GGGCAGTTGGTTCTCCCACAAAAAAAAAAAAAAAAAGTAGATGGTCCGAAAAATGGAGTTTAATCCAGAATTTTTCGCATTTTGAGGTAATTTGAAAACTGATTTTCGGCAACGTAGCCCTCTTCCTCTCGACCTACTCTATCCATCTTGGGCACTTTATGTCCCCTCCGAGCAACCTTTCGACAGGTGGGTGCGACGACGTATTTCATCATATATGACATTTCAAGGTTCGTTTAAAACTGATTTTGGGCTACCTAGTACGTCGCAGCTTATACAAACGTGAATAAAATGCTTGTTGCTGTATAGCAGGGCTCACCCTCTCACCCCTCGTACTCTTTAGTTTATGGCGGAAATGACGATGATTCTTCTATTGGACTAGGGAGAAGTCGTAAAATGAATTGAGAAAATCGAAGAACCCAAGGTCGGAACGTCGTCTCCCTGCCCCTTATGAAGCCAAAAAAAAATTTTTAAATTCGAAAAATGTAAAACGCCAATTTTAAAAGTTATTTTTGTCTTTCTCGGTGTACAATTTCTGATTAAAGAGAACCGAACGAAATAAATAGACCAAATAAGGCTACAAGGCCGGGCAAATCCAGCTTCCCAGGACGTCAGTCAGGGTCAGGGATGAAAGCAGAAGAATAAGAAACCATGTCGAAACGAAAGTCGCTACGATTTTATTATTAATTTTAGCTGTCGGTGCGGCGGCTTCGCTCTTAGAATGTTTCCGTTTGAAACTCGATCTCGCGTTATAATAACGTCTTTTTAATTTTCATAATTCAAAATTGAAGCGAAATCGAGTTAGTAATTTTCCTGCCATTTCGGGCGGCCCGCAAAGGGTGCGGTGGCGTGCGGTGCGAAAGGAAATATGAAAAAGAAAACACAGCGCGTAGATCTGTACGCTTTATTTTCGACATCGACCGACCGACCGACGATAAAAGGGAGATGATAATAATTTCTATTACGAATGAAATTATCAACGTTTTATCGTCGTTCGGTGCGAAGCGACCGGAGACAAGGCAGGGACGAGGTACGACGAGAAGACGTCGATATCGTCGAATTAATCCGAAACGCGACCAATTAAATGGTAAGGCTTAATTGGAACGTTGAAATGGAAATCTAACGCCAGCCTCGATTCTCTTTGAGTCGACTCGACCATGGGTAGTAGTATCATATCGCGTTGTAGGCCTGGCTGGCTCGCAATCGCGTCGCATCGGCCTCGTAAAACCCAGATATATAGACGAAAGTTTGGCCGCGTACAGTTGAAAATATTAAAAGCCGAACCTGAGATGCACACGTATCGAAATACCAGCCAGGTTAGTGGCTGTAGTGTAATTTAGCCTCGCTTAATAATACACTGTGGATACGATGTCGCGTGCAAAAGTGTATCTACGCCGAATTATCCAATCGGCCAATTAAAAACCCTGTTGCCCCGCTCGCATTTAAAAGGTGTACGAGAAGAACAAAGCTTTTATGCGAGACGCGAACTCGAAGGTGTTTTTATTCATTTATCCCGGGCTCTATTATTTGAAACAAGGTTTATGAAATCCTCTCAGATAATACTCGTTGTACGTAGTTTACTAAAATTCACCCTCGCTGCAGCTCTTCGCGTAGGTTCGTCCACCCTTCTCGGTATATGTATATCCAGCACCATCTTGCGGACTGTAAGATTAACCCTATGGTTTATTGCGTGTAATATCGAGTGCTTATGTAGTACGACGACGGTGGCGAGTATGCTCGTAGCTGTACGCCGCTGTAAGTGCTTATACTACAGTTGGTCGGCTGCGAAACAGACGATGCTGCAATACGAATTACTCGAGTGTACATAAATTTGCTCAGCGGCGAATTTCGAGTCTGCTGCGAGATATCGAGATAAAAGAGCCAACTAATTTCGTATGTGATTTGGCTCTTCCGGTGCGTCGCTTCCAAGTCGAGCCGCCTCGCCCGAAGGATAAATTTCCCAAATAGGCTAATCTTCGCAGCCGGCCTGTAGTCTCGAGTGCCGAATCTACGTTTCGCAGGCGTCACGCTGTTTTATGGCACACACTAGATGTATGTGGTATGTTGGATTCGCGCGAGCTCTCCGTGTAATTTTAGACCTATTGTTGTCGATGTCGGCTGTTTTTATTATTTTTCTGGCACATTTCCCAGCAGTCGTTTCTTATTCTTTTTGTGTGTTTTTTTTCGCGCGTCTTTGTATTTAGGGGCTGATCCTTAAACGCGAGGAGTTTGACGATTTTCTGGGTCACAAGTCGTATTTTTCAGCGTATTATTCGTTCGACGTTGCGGATTATTTATTCTGCTTGCATATTGTTCGGTTCATCGAGAAAGTAACACCTGCTCTATTCGAGGATTGGAAAATTGTTTGCGGCTTTTGTAGTGATCAAAACAGAGCCAAGATTGATTGAAGTACCGGAGGAGATCATTGTGAAATTTTAAAGAATTTTTTTAGTCAGTAAAATGGCCTTGAATTTGATATGTTAAATGTAAATTATTGTCAATTTTTTTCGAGATGCTTGATTTTTTCAAGGATGTGGATTGTCTCTAAATTTACAATCTTCACAAACATGTCAATTCACTCAAAATTTCCACTTTTCAAAAATCGACAATTTTCCCAAAATTTTCACTTTTCACATAATTGTCAATTTGCCCAAAATTTTTGCTTTTCACAAAATTGTCAATTTTTCCAAAATTTCCACTTTTCAGAAAATTGTCTTTTTTCACATCATTGTCAATTTGCCCAATTTTTACAAAATTGTCAATTTTTCAATATCTCCTGTTTTTCACAAAATCGACAATTTGCCCAAAATTTTTGCTTTTCACAAAATTGTCAATTTTTCCAAAATTTCCACTTTTCAGAAAATTTTATTTTTTCACATAATTATCAATTTGCCCAAAATTGTCGCTTTTCACATTGTCAATTTGCCCAAAATTTTCTCTTTTCACATAATTGTCAATTTGCCCAAAATTTTCACTTTTCAGAAATTTTTTTTCACATAATTGTCGATTTGCCCAAAATTTTCGCTTTTTACCAAAATTGTCATTTTATCAAGATCTCCTGTTTTTTCACAAAATCGACCATTTTCCTAAAATTTTCTCTTTTCACATTGTCAATTTGCCCAAAATTTTCGCTTTTTACAAAATTGTCAATTTTCCAAAAATTTTTGCTTTTCACAAAATTGTCAATTTTTCCAAAATCTCTTTTCACAAAATTGTCAATTTCTCCAAAATTTCCACTTTTCACATTCTTTTCAATTTGTTTAAAGTTTTTGATTTTCACAAAATTGCCGATTTTTCCAAAATTTTCGCTCTTCACAAAATCAATTTTTCCAAAGTAAAATTGTCAATTCGCCCAAATTTTCGCTTTTCACAAAATAATTGTCAATTTTCCCAAAATTTCCACTTTTCACAAAATTTTCTATTTAATTTGCTCAAAATGTTCGCTTTTCACAAAATTGTCAATTTTCCCAAAATTTACACTTTTCACAAAATTGCGACAATTTTTCCGAAATTTTCGCTTTTAAATTTCTCAAAATTTTTGCTTTTTAAAAAATTGTCAATTTTCTCAAAATGGCCGAGGTTCCCAAAATTGTTGGTATCCAATTTTGGATCGTATGCATCAAGCTCCTTTCTGCTCCTGCTACATTCTGAAAATTCAAATTTCAGTTGCTAGAGTTGACTAGGAGCTGAATGAAGAATTTTCAAAAAAGGGTAAAATCAGTAGGTACGAAGTGCCAAGCTAGAGAAAAATCGGTTTTAAGACTCGTGCAGGTAACAAAAATGGCATATTTCGAGGCTCCAGCTCCAATAGGTTTGGCTCTGGTAAAATTTGGTGTCGTATCACCAGGGGCTATATGGCCTCCCTAATTTTACCAGAGTCTTTGAAAAATGTGAAAAAATTTCAACAGCTGCATGGAGCAAAAATTGAAAAAAATTGGGAAAATGAAGAAAATCGAATATCCATGCTTCGCCAATGTCTCCTCTCCCCCTGATCGAGTCTCTATGGTTTCGACTGAAAAGCCAAGTTTTGTAGCTTTTCGCGGATTTTCATCGTGGCTTGGCCCTCGCAGTTTCGCTACATCGTACAGTTTGGCAAGCTTCTAAGGCTTTCTCTTGCTCCATCTGAGCGGCACCTTTTGTCTCGGATTTGGTGAAACGAACGAAGCGCGGTTTTGCAGAAATAAATAAAGATGAAGTTAATTTCCATCTGGAGCGTATTACATTTATTTGTCTGAAGTATAAAACTCCACTCGTCATTGTAGGTAACTGTAGACGTTTCACGTTCGGTGCGCTAAATCTTTCTGAATTCTAGGTGATGCGTTTGCCTTCTCAGTTCTCATTTTCTTCTGCTTACGTTTCATTATTATTTTATTTTTTTATTCGAACACACAGCCCGGTTAGCCGGGGCTGAATTTAAAACGTTAATTCAGGTAGAAGTTTTCGCTTGTTTAGCGAGCGGATTCTTCTCGCTTTTAATAGTCCGTAATAGCTGCTCGATTCGAGAGATGTACCTACTGTACCGTCGGCGGTGCGAGCAACACGCAGAGAGGCAAAGACAAGGCCGACGGCTGTGTGTACTGTGTATATACGATGGCGTGCGTTTTTTTTTCTCTCGTTTTCGTTTCGTCGTCGTAGTCGTTTTTTCGCTCGCGAATATAGATTTTTCTGCTTGCCTGCTCCTCTCTCGGCCTGCTCGCGAGCGGAGCTTCTACGTTTCACTCACTAGTCAGCTCGCACTTGACATGTTTTCCGCTCGTGCTCCTCTTCGATGGCACGTTCCGGGTAAATAATTTATTTATACGAGGGGTAATTTTTAACGTGCCGGGGTCATTGGATCAAGCTGAAAAGAAACCGATGCTCGAGTCGCAGATAAAACGATGCCACCGATACGATGTGCTTCGAATATAGGCGCGAGCGTGATGGATTCGAATTCGTAGGAGTGGAAATGGCGGCGGTACTTCGGTTCTGGTCGTGTTGCTCAGATCGATTTCGAGCACTTCTCTATGTGCAATTGCATTTCGTCAACTCGGCCAGAAGATTTATAAAAGTTTCATTAACGCTTTTGCAAAGTACAAAAGAGAATATACCCGTTGGTAGATATGATAAAACTTGACATATTCATACCCTGCATGATTGAAAATCTTTTGTCTGTTCGAGTCTATGCGCAATGCATGTCGGATATACGATGTCGGAAATGAGCTTACGTCTATCGTATCCTCACAAAGAGAGAGGAAGACAGAGATACACCCAGGCGAAGAAATGAAACAAAAGTAGATTTGTGGTTGGAAAAAAGGAATAGTCGTAGAGAGAAAAAAAGATATTGTACGAGGCTGTTGACGTGTATACAAAGTTTTCGACGCTGGAAAGGTATTTTCTTCCTCCCCCCACCCCTCTCATCGTCTCTTTATATGCTTTGTGCTCGCGTATACCTTCGACGCGATGCGATTTTTGAATAAGATGAGTAGAGCTTTCATGTTACCGTTACGTGTGTAGCGCTTTCGAGTTGTACCTAGACCTACTCACGTACGTATAGGAAATTTCGAAAATTTTCCCACAGAAGTATGCACACTAATACCTCTTATGTGTCTGTCGTACCTTCGGGTATAGTCGAAAATTGTCTCGCAAATTGCGACTCCTGACGCGAGAGTGGTAGAGGGGCCAGGGAGATGGCATATATAGGTCGTCCTTCGTTTGATAATTATATTTTCGCTTTTCTCAACTCTCGACTGTACGTTTACAAAAGCGTGTTCGACGTCGAAGAATGTTAATACGTGTAAAAAGGTGGGAGAATTTCGGTATTCTGATCTCCCACATCGAATCGAGTGTTTTTGTTGTTATCGTCGCGTCGCTCGTTGCGAGTAAAACAACGATAAATGGGTGAATAGCTGAAAAAAAGCGATGTAGGGTGAAATGATACGTACAAGGTTTTGCTTTTCTCGTCATTCAAAGTGACGAACGCGACGAAGGTGTTGGAGTTTTTTGCGCTTTTCGAAGAAGGAATTGTCGAGAATGTGTTTTGAAGGGAGTGAAGAGGGGGGGGGGGGTTTCTGCTGAATTGTTCATGATCGAGTTTGAAGGTGGCTAATTCGTGAAAGCAGGACTGTTCGAAATTGTCGAGGTGGATCAGAAATTTTACATTTACGATTTGTGGAATTGATCTAGGGGAAGAGGGAGGTATGAATTGATCACCAATCCTAAAAAATCGATTTTTTCTTCACCAATTTTTTTTTTTCGGATTCGATGAATCGATCAATTTTTAATTTTCAAGTTGATTGGCTTTCGGTCTCAATACGCCGATTTCTCATTATTTTTTTCGGATTTGATTCGATAAATTGTTTTTTTTTTTTTTTTTTCATTTTGATGAATCAATTTTAATAATTTTTATAAATTGACAAATTGTTGATCTTAGAAAAGCAATTTGGTAAAGTTGTATCTCAAAGTCGATTTTTCGGTAATTTTTTTTTGAATTCCACGATTTGATTTTTTTCAATTTCTAATCTGATTTTTTCAATAGTTGGATTTTGATGAATCAAATAATTGTCAATTTGTTTTCGTGTAACGATTTTCCAAATTTTTGCGAATCGATAGATTTTTAATGCCAAAACTCAATTTTTTCAATGATTTTTTTGCTGAGGATTTGTGTGAATCGATTAAATCTCTTTCTCTCTCTTATGGAAAAAAATTTTTTCTCAGATTTTCAATTTGGTTGTCTCCCAGGTAGGAGTACCGAGAAAGCGCAGCTGTTTCCAGTTGATCTGGTAGTAAAAGAGATGAAAAATAACAAATGCGTAGCTGTGGTGTTCATTGATTTAGCTAAGGCTTTTGATTCAGTCGACCACGATGTCTTGCTTGGTATGTTGGGTGAATCGGGATTAGATGAGACAGCTGTAAGGTGGTTCAATTCCTACCTGGTGAACCGCTCCCAGAGCGTCCGTGTCGGGGACTCAATGAGTGGTTTTGCTCCGGTGATGCGTGGAGTGCCTCAGGGCAGTCTCTTGGGGCCTTTGCTCTTCTTGATTTATGTCAATGGTTTGCTTAGGCTCCCCTTGAGGGGGTCTTTGAGCTCATTTGTCGACAACACTGCATACATTGTTTCAGCCGATTCCGAAGATGAGCTGGTGAATGTTTTGAATGCTGACTTGCGAATGATTTGTGATTGGTTTGCATGTCGTGGGTTGAGTGTGAATGCCAGCAAGTCTGAAATGATTGTGTTTGGGTTTCAAAATCAATATGTTCGGGATCTTTCAGATAGAGTGTTCCTCCATGGAAGTGTATGTGGTGTTAGCTGTACCTGTCCTCCGCTAGTACAGGTGCAGAAACATAGATATTTGGGTGTTTGGGTGGATGAATGCTTGTCATGGAGAGACCATTGTATCGCGTTGAGGGAAAAATTGGTAAAAATTGGGCAGTGGATAAGATATTTGAGTGGTTTTTTGTCTGCAGCTCATCTTCGGAGGTTTTATGTGGCGGTGTTCGAGAGCACACTACGATTTGGAATTACTGTGTGGGGTGGTGCCGCGGACTGGTGGATTCGGCCGCTGTTGAGGCTCCAGAAAAGGGCGCTTCGATTAGTGGCTGGAGTTCGCTGGGATGCGCCCGCCTTGCTGATATTTCGTTCGTTGGCGGTGCTTAATGTGAGGCAGCTCCATGTGTCTACCGTATTGAGGTTCATGCACAGATATAGAGAGGCATTTCGATATAGTGAAGAGGGGGGCGTACAAGGCGTGCTGCGTCTGGTATTGTCCCGAGAGAGCCGGTCCCCCCCTCAAACCAGTTTTGGGTATAGGGGGGGTCGAGATTATTTAATTATGAAATTTTTTGTGTTGGTACTTAAATAAAATCATGTCTGTCTGTCTGTCTCTCTCTTTCCAACCACATATAACCAAAGAAAAGTCAAAATTTAGTCACCCCAACACGCATCGCATCAAGTTTTGTGCCCGGTTGCAAATCGACAGCCGGAGGATATACATATTATGTAGCTGAGAAAGGACATTCTGGCACATATTCAAGCTATCGTAATATATATATGCTCATTTAACAGGCCGTGGCCGCGTAATATTCTCTTTCGGTACACACATTTTTCATTGAGAACCAAGAGGCAAGAAAAAGAATACAAAATTTTACATTTCGCTGTCGCGTCGTTCGTAACTCGCTTATGTATACCTACCTTCATTCATCGAATTAATCAAACCGGCAAGGCGCCTGCATCGAGAGAAAAAAAATACGAAAAGTTACCTCGAATGGGTATAAGTATTCTTCTTATATAATACATAAATCGCGGTAAATTACAAATGTAAATTTCCAATATTTTATATAACTCGACTGTCGACAGTGTCGACAAAGCGTATCGTGTGTTTTATCATAGGCACGGCTGCGAGCAGGCGGATGGGAAAAAACGTATAAAGCTTTTTAGACGATGCTAAACGTAGTAGAGGGTTAAACGATGCGAATGCTGTGTATACATATTTATGCATCCGTATCGGCCTATAGGTACGTGTAACTCGATGAAATACTACAATATCGAGGTAATTGAATTTTTCGCCGTTGATAACTGGCAGCATCTACCTATAGCAAGGGCGTATTCGGTTCGAACTTCCTGCCTACCAATACCTAGCTAGACCTATAGTCTCGGTGTGCCTATAGGTGAAATTTTGCGCAAACGGTTAAATTGCCGGGCTTATATTTTATGAAACGAATAGACAAAGTTTTAAAGATAAATTACATTCGTAAAAGCTCTTTAATAATATATGTAGGCTGACGGCGCGGCGTGGCCGATATTCATCTTTATTTGTTCGGGGGAAATTTATACCTATCTAGTATCTACATTGTACGTATTACGTATGCAAGCACTATACATGTACGAAGGTATATAAAAGCCGGATCTGTGTGTAGACTGGAGAAGTCGATATTTTATACGAACGCAGGGATCAGATGTCCTCTGAGAGAGAGGCGGATGCGATAGGTGGCGGGTACGGATAGAGCGACGAGAGAGATACGCTGACGCAGCTCGTTCGGCTAGATTAAGATTCATGATCGTACGTGAGCCAGCTGCTATATTCCGATTTTAACGAGCCAAATTCGATGATAGGTACGCTACGTATGATAATTTTCGCGCAGCTAGACGTATTACTCGCGATTTAGCCCTTCGAGAATTTCTATAATAAAATAGATAGGTGGCTATAATATATCGAAGTTGGTCGAGTCGAGGAAAGTTATCTGTTTCTTTTTCTTGTTTTTTTTTCTTCTTTACAGATGGAAACGGTCGAAGTGTTTTATTATAATTGGAATTGTACAGGATGAGTGAAAATGAGAGGAGCAGGAATGGATGGCTCGTATTCTGCCATACGTATGCGAGAAACTTTTCCGATGAAAAATGATTTATTCGAAATTCTGCGCGATTTTGATTGCCTGCTTGGTTCGTTCTCTCGTGGTTTCATCGTTCGTATAGAGTACCTATTTGAATAACTTTTCGAGGAAAATTAGAATGAAATTTCCACGTGAGGCAAAATTAAAGCGGTTTATGCGAATTGGAAATTCGAAAAGAATTTGATCGTTTCAGATTCGGGGAATTGCAACAAATTTTTCCGAAATAGTGATCAATCAAAACTCTGCCAGTTTTTTTCCAGAAAGTATAGGTAAATTTTTTTTTCTCACAATTTTGCCAATATTCAGCTCCACAAATTCTAAAAATACTTCGGTGGTTCTGTCAGAATTTCTGCAGGATGCAATATCGAAACCTCCCGGAATTTTTGGAACTTTACCAGAATCCATTTTTGAAATAATTCTGACAGTTTTGACAGAAAATATAGAAAATTCAATTTTGAAATTTGGCAGAATTTGAACAAGAATTTTGTGAAAACTTGCAACTTTGAATTCTGCAAAATTCTGAAAATTCTTCAAAAATTTTTTCAAGAATCGAACTTTTATGAAATCTGGCAGAATTTAAACCCCGATTTTCGCCGAAATGAAATTCTGAATTTTGGGCATTTGGAAAGAATTAGCCAGTTTATCCGGAATTTTTTCAATGGGCAATTTTGATATATTTTCCAGGATTTTTGACGAATTGGCAGAAAATTTTCCAGAAAAGAATTTTGAAGTCTGATAAAATACTGGCGGTTCAAACTCCAGCAGATTTTGGAGAATTTTTCCTAAATTTTCCCAAAATAAAATTTCCAAGTCAGGCACTATTTTGACAGTTTTTTGAGAATTTTGCCAAAATAGAATTCTCAATTTTTGTACAGAACAAAATTGGCAGTTTTGCCAAAATTGCAGCAGGATGCAACTTCAGAATTCTGGCGATTGTAAGGATTTAGAAATTCTAACAGTTTTGCCAGAATTGCCTCAGGATGCAATATTTCAAATTCTGGCAGGATTCTGGTAATTGTGGCCGAATTTCTTCGAAAATTAATTTCAGAATATGGCAGAATTTAGAACTAGCAGTTTTGTCAGAGTTAGACCAGAACCGTGGGTAGTTTTTGTAAAAATTTTGTAAAAATTGAAAATTTTATAAAAAAATTAAAAATTCAAAAATTCAAAAAATTCAAAAAATTTAAAAAAATTTAAAAAAATTCAAAAATTTAAAAAATGGAAAAATTTTTAAAAAAAGAAAAATTTAAAAAAATTCAAAAAAATTGAAAAATCGAACAATTTGAAAAATTTTTAAAAATTGAAAAATAAATTTTTTTTTAAAATATAAAAAAATTGAAAATTCTCTACACACTAAAAACTGCGAAAATCAACAAAAAAAAAAATTAGTTAGAACCAGAAAATTCAACGTCTAAAAATCTGCAAAATGAAAAAACCAAGTTTAGCCCCCTGGCCCCTTACCTTTCATTTTAAAAGAAAATTTTGCAATCATTTCGCCCTTTGAAGCCTATAAACAAATAAGCTAGATCCGCTTACGAACAGCACTGAATTTTGAGATGTGCCAGAATTTCGTCAAGTTTTTGCAGAATTTTGCCAAAACACAATTATTTGTAATATGGCAGAGTTTAGGCAATTTGTGGAAAATTTAGGAGGCAGATTAGTCAGAATTTAACCAGAATTGAATTTTAAAGTATGGTAGAACTTCATCACGATGCAATTTTGAGATCTCCCATAATTTTGGCAGTTTTGGCAGAATTTTTCTAGAGTGCTATTTTGAATTCTGGCAGAATTTCGGTGAATTTCTTACAGTTTCGCTATGCTGAAATTTTGCTCGTGGAGTGAAATTTCAAATTTTTAGAATAATTCCGAGAGTTTGTCAGAATTTTGCCAGAATTTTTGGAAGCCTGACAGAATTTTGCCGAAATTCTTCCCAATATTTTCAGGATTTTTTTTTTCATAATCTGGTAATCCTATTCACCCCCTCCCTTGACATGTCTGTCCTAAATAACCAAAGAGTATATAAATTCGTAGAAAAATTCAAGCAGACAATTTTCATCAAAATGTCACCACTTTTCATTGGTCTACTTAGAAAGAGAAAATTTACAACTCGACGTAATTTTCTTTTACCATTTCGAACTGTACTTTTATGTACTCGTCGGTTCAATTCAAAGGAAACTCCGTTCCTCTCTTGACCCCTTTGTGGTGTGGGAATGGGGAGGGGTCCTCAGGAGGAGTGAAAACTCCCCAGCATTC